>ONZH01005679.1:0-26652 GCA_900303285.1 Rhinella marina
GTCAGTCCGAAAAATTGGAAAAACTTTGAAAGTGTCCCCAAGTGCAGTCGCAAAAACCATCAAGTGCTACAAAGAAACTGGCTTACATGAGGACCGTCCCAGGAAAGGAAGACCAAGAGTCACCTCTGCTGCGGAGGATAAGTTCATCCGAGTCACCAGCTTCAGAAATTGCAGGTTAACAGCAGTTCAGATTAGAGACCAGGTCAATGCCACACAGAGTTCTAGCAGCAGACACATCTCTACAACAACTGTTAAGAGGAGACTGTGTGCAGCGGGCCTTCATGGTAAAATAGCTGCTAGGAAACCACTGCTAAGGACAGGCAACAAGCAGAAGAGACTTGTTTGGGCTAAAGAACACAAGGAATGGACATTAGACCAGTGGAAATCTGTGCTTTGGTCTGATGAGTCTAAATTTGAGATCTTTGGTTCCAACTACTATGTCTTTGTACGACGCAAAGAAGGTGAACAGATGGACTCTACATGCCTGGTTCCCACCGTGAAGCATTGAGGAGTATGTGTGATGGTGTGGGGGTCCTTTGCTGGTGACACTGTTGGGGATTTATTCAAAATTGAAGGCATACTGAACCAGCATGGCTACCACAACATCTTGCAGCGGCATGCTATTCCATCCGGTTTGCGTTTAGTTGGACAATCATTTATTTATCAACAGGATAATGACCCCAAACACACCTCCAGGCTGTGTAAGGGCTATTTGACCAAGAAGGAGAGTGATTGGGTGCTACGGCAGATTACCTGGCCTCCACAGTCACCGGACCTGAACCTAATCGAGATGGTTTGGGGTGAGCTAGACCGCAAAGTAAAGGAAAAAGGTCCAACAAGTGCTAAGCATCTCTGGGAACTCCTTCAAGACTGTTGGAATACCATTTCAGGTGACTACCTCTTGAAGCTCATCAAGAGAATGCCAAGAGTGTGCAAAGCAGTAATCAAAGCAAAAGGTGGCTACTTTGAAGAACCTAGAATATAAGAATATAAGACATATTTTCAGTTGTTTCACACTTTTTGTTAAGTATATTATTCCACATGTGTTAATTCAAAGTTTTGATGCCTTCAGTGTGAATCTACAATTTTCATAGTCATGAAAATACAGAAAACTCTTTGAATGAGATGGTGTGTCCAAACTTTTGTTCTGTACTGTGTGTATATATATATATATATATATATATATATATATATATTTAGTTACACAAAATTTGGATTTTTTTTCTTGCTTCCCACTAAATCATATGTAATATTAATTTGTGCCTTCAGAAATTAAAAGTGCAGAGGTTAATTAAAACAAGGGGTTAACTTAAATGAGGATTATATGAAAACTAATATGAAAAGGAATTTCAGTATATTCAATAACAAATGCTTTTTTCAAGGTTTATTTAATAAATTAATTTACTGTATTAGCGTCTAAAACCTCAATGGAGAAAAAGTTCTTAAGAGTAATCATTGTTTTGTGTGCTTATATTGTTATTTATTGCATGTCCTATTTAAATTCATCTACTGCAGCAAGCACATTACATGCATCTATCATCTGGATTACACTTGTATTAAGATAAATGACAAAACATAATCAGTAGCAGTCCTCAAAGTTAATCATCCCATCTGAACTATGGGAAACACTTAATTACTCTCATTTGCTTTCACAATTTAATAAAAGGGCATTAGCCAAATGAAAAGAATACAGAACAAACATACAAAATAGTTATGCAATCATTAAAAAGAAACTCTGAGAGTGCAAGTGACACTTGAAGGATAAATTACCATAATGCTCTAAATACTGAGCTGTCAGCATGTTATGTAGTGATGAGATATCCTGGGAATCTCAGTACTTTAGCAATCAAAAGCCAACACATAAATCACTACTCTCTGGTTTATTGTTCATTACTGCAGTTATAAAAGTGAGCAGGACAAACTACGATTTCACACTAGGTTAGCTCACATTTTGATGCACATATCACTGCCAAAAAAGGACATTTAAAAATAAAACAACTAAATATTTGTTACTGATATACTGTGTTAAAAAGCAAATAGAGGAGAGCCAAATCCCAACTATTGAGTGGGACAAAAGGCAGTGAACACCACTGGAGGGAAATGGTCCGAAAGCAGGCGCAGGTGTTTGATAGATAGGCAACGCCACGCTGGTATAAAAACGATCGGTTATTATCCCTAATATTCAGTGGTGGTCAAATGAACGCAGAGGGAGACAACTGCCACATACTAAACATCAGGCCCCAGCACCGTGCCCCATAAAGTGACACCTATGTATGGTATAGGGCGTTGTGACACCTATGTATGGTACAGGGAGTTGTGCAGCACGCTGAGCCCCACCACTCCCACTCAGTAGCGCACACACTGGTGTTATTTAAGTACATACACCGGGACAATGCACCGTATTGTGCACTCCTGAATTCCCTAATCTGTGTCCCTAACTGAGTCGAAGAAAATAAACTGACGTGCCTAGCGCTATGTAATTCCTGTCTAGTCCCCTGATGCACTACGCGTTTCGCCCTGCTTATCAGGGCACCTCAGGATCTGGGGCTGCAAACAAAGAAGACAGACAACACAAAGAGCCGCACACTCCTGGTGGTGGAACGACGGCATCCGGCGCTGTAATGGCCGTGAGGCGGCCGCAGCTCATGGCCTCTTAAAAAGGAAAAACTCCTCCCCTCAATCTGGGAGCTGACCTAAAAGTGAAATGTGTATTTAGCTTAGTGGGCGTATACCTACCTTTACCTTTTACAGTGATTTGTTTGTCACATTTTGATGCAGGTTTATAATTTATATTTCACAGCTTTATCGTGGGGGAATCAGAAGAACTTCCTTGAAAAATCCACAACCGAAGGCCAATTTTAAAAAAGATTATTTTGAAAAATTATTCCAGCCTGATTGTGGGTTTGCTGAGCCAAATTCATAACATTATAGGGATCTTTGATGCTATCACTTTGGGTCAGTAGACCCACAGTCTGACCAAGTAAACGTGTCCATAATACACTGTCTGGAATTAACCAAAAGCTGTGTGAAGGCTGCATCCTAAGAGTATGGCCACATGGCGCTGTCGTGATGCAGTTAGGAACTGCAGCATCTCATTTTCCAATAAAAGTCAGGAAAATAGGTTTCTGAGATAGACCTGTCAATTTCAAAGTTGTGAAGACTGCACCTGATTGAGAGCACTTAAAACATATCCAGCTGCTGACTGCATGGTTTCTGCATGCAGTTTTGGAAGCCAAAACGAGGAGTGAATTAAAAAAATATATCTTTCCTTTAAATTTTCTCTACTTGTATGATCCACTATTAATTTTGGCTTCCAAAACTGCATTCCTGAAACCTGAATGAAATTAATGGGCCTGCTTTTAATGTCCGCTTAGACAAAAGAGCATTTGTCTAACAGCCATTAAAAACTGAAACACCAGGAGTAGAGCAGAGGAACCGTTCAGAGGTGTGAGTATGGGAGGCAGCAGGACCTGAGGTTCCCAGCATTGTGATCACATGATCATGCCTGCCCCTTTAACAGTGAGTTTCACAGCACCCTACTCCCTTGACAGTGACCTCATCAGGCGCCTGCCACCTTAACAGTGACCTTACAGCACCCTGCCCCTTAGCATTGACCTCCATAGGGGACCGTCCCTTTTTTCTGTGACCTCCACTGTTTCTTGCCCCTTAACTGAGACCTCCACAGCAACCGCCCCTTTAACAGTGACATCACAGTACCCTGCTGCCTTAACAGTGACCTTCACAGAAGCTGCTCCTTTAACCCCTTCACCCCCGGAGGTTTTTTCGGTTATGCATTTTCGTTTTGCACTCCCTGCCTTCAAACAGCCATAACTGTTTTATTTTTCTGTTCACATAGCTGTATGAGGGCTTGTTTTTTGCGGGACAAGTTGTACTTTCCAACGCCACCATTTAATATTGCATATGGTGTAGTGGGAAGCGGGAAAAAAATTCCAAATCGGGTGAAATTGCAAAAAAACGCTATTCCGCTACAGTTCTACGGGTTTCTTATATACATCGTTCGATGTGCATTAAAACTGACCAGTTACTTTCATTCTATTGGTCAGTATGAATCCGGCAATACCTAATATGTATAGTTTTTCCTGCGTTTTAATAGTGATAAAATAATTAGAAAGTTGCCCTTTTTATTTTTTTCCTTGTCATATCTTGACCCCTATAAGGACAGGCAACAAGCAGAAGAGACTTATTTGGGCTAAAGAACACAAGGAATGGACATTAGACCAGTGGAAATCTGTGCTTTGGTCTGATGAGTCTAAATTTGAGATCTTTGGTTCCAACCGCCGTGTCTTTGTGCGACATAGAAAAGGTGAACGGATGGACTCTACATGCCTGGTTCCCACCGTAAAGCATGGATCAGGAGGTGTGATGGTGTGGGGGTCCTTTGCTGGCGACACTGTTGGGGATTTATTCAAAATTGAAGGCATACTGAACCAGCATGGCTACCACAGCATCTTGTAGCGGCATGCTATTCCATTCGGTTTGCGTTTAGTTGAACCATCATTTATTTATCAACAGGACAATGACCCCAAACACACCTCCAGGCTGTGTAAGGGCTATTTGACCAAGAAGGAGAGTGATTGGGTGCTACGGCAGATGACCTGGCCTCCACAGTCACCAGACCTGAACCCAATCGAGATGGTTTGGGGTGAGCTGGACCGCAGAGTGAATGCAAAAGGGCCAACAAGTGCTAAGCATCTCTGGGAACTCCTTCAAGACTGTTGGAATACCATTTCAGGTGACTACCTCTTGAAGCTCATCAAGAGAATGCAAAGCAGTAATCTAAGCAAAAGGTGGCTACTTTGAAGAACCTAGAATATAAGACATATATTCAGTTGTTTCACACTTTTTTGTTAAGTATATAATTCCACATGTGTTAATTCATAGTTTTGATGCCTTCAGTGTGAATCTACAATTATATATACTGGGGGAAGAACAGTAGCATTATATATACTGGGGCACTAAAGAGGGGCATTATTTATACTAGGGACACTAATGAGTCCATTAAATATACTGGGGGTACTATAGAAGGCGTTATATATATACTGGGGGCTCTAAAGGGGGCAATATTCAGCGAGCCCCTGTGGAGCCAGTGCAGAGGATGTGACTATCCCACTCCCATCAAGAGGGGAAGAATGGAATGGAAAGTTCCATTCCTAATTTCAACTGTACGTTACCATTAGAGATGAGCGAATTGAAGTTGACGAAGTGGAATCCGATCCGAATTTCAGGAAAAAATCGATTTGTCCCAAAGTCGAACTTCCTTGTGCTTCATGGTAACAAATCACATTACACGATCACCCACAATGCCATGCATGTAGCCAGCCAATCAGCAGCTACTGGCCCCTGTGATATCGCAGCCCTATAAAGCTCAACTTGCTTGGTGTCAGCCATTTTCCAGTGAACTTATTTCAGGGAGAGACGTGAAAGACATTAAAGAGGACCTTTCACCACTCCTGACATGTCTGATTTAATAGCTTCATGCATTCCCCATGTAATAACAGTTCTGGAGCATCTATTCTTATGACTCTATGTTGTACCATTCCTTTATTATTTCTACTAGAAGTTATGAATGAATTGCTAGCAGTCTGCAGTAAGGGTACAGAGGGGAGGTAACCATTTGAGGGTGTGTACCTGCACAGTCTGAAAATGGCAGCACTGATTGGATAGAGTGAATCATCCAATACACCCTCAAGCTGTGGGTCCTGCACCAATGTCCTCCTCTGCCACCTCATCCTCCACTGCAGGCACACTTTGGAGTGTCCTCCAGTATACCACATCATTTATTGATGATGCAGGCAAAATGGATCACTCCCCTAAGTGTTTTTTATGTTAGCCAGTGGCAGCTCATGTGTGACACCTGCCATTTGCTCAGGCCCTTTGAGGAGGTCATGTTATTTGTCAGTCGCCAGGACTACAGGGGATGAATAATGTCATTCCACTGCTTCATGTCCTGGAACAGATGCTGCTAAACCTGTCTGGCCAGGGTACATGAGACGTGATGCCTACATCTCAGGGCCACCTAAGCCTTGTGAGGGCTGAACTGGCTGAACTGGAGGAGGAGGACATTCACGCACAAGCAATGTATACAGAAATGGGTGGTGTTTCTGCACAAGTGACCGGAGAGGAGAAGCAGGAGGAGCTAGAGGGCGATGAGGAAGACCAGGCAGATGACCCTCAACACACTATGGCAGTATGCAGTGAAGGTGGAGGCAGGGAATCCCTCCAAATGGCCCGATGCATGCTCAGTTAGTTGCGTAGTGACAGCCAAATTGTCGCTATTCGGCATAGGGATGACTACTGACTCTCCACCATGCTAGACCATCCCTAGCGGTCCAAAATGGGGGCCTTTTTTCCACCCGCTGAGAGGGAGGATAATCTGAACTACTATCGAGACATCCTATGTAGTCAGTTAGCCGCTGACTATGTGCGCCATCGCCCATCCTCACAAAGTTGTGATCAACGGGACCCTCTGTGCTGAAATTCCACTGCCATGGCTGCTGGAGGGGGGCAGGAGCAGTACCAGCTCCATCAGCAGCAACTTAAAGGATATGAACACCTTTGTAAAAAAAAAAAAGAAAATTCTCCAAATGGGACCACGCACTGTCTCCCTCTGGCACTCTGCTTGAAACGGCCGACATCCACTGATGTTGGCCATTTAACCCCTTCCATGCCGTGGTCCTTAGTGTCCGCTGCATAGAGGGGCTAACCATTGGGCCACTGCTCTGCTGTGGCAGCTGCCCAATACTTGAAGGATAAACTGAAGGAGGGAGCGCCTTCCCCCATCAGGCCACTGCGCTGTGGCAGAAAAGTGAAAAGAAGTTAAACAATTGTTTAAAAATATAAAAAATAAAAAAACACTAAACATGTTTGGTATCACCGCATCCATAATGACCTGATCTATAAAAGGATCATGTACTTTTACCGCACGGTGAACACCTAAAAAAAATGTAAGGAAAACTATGATGGAATTGCAATTTTGCCCACCGCACTTCCCAAAAAATGGTATAAAAAGTGATCAAAAGAGTCATATGTACCCCAAAATAGTACTACAAACTGTCATCTCAAAAAATGAGCCCCTACCTAAGACAATCACCCAAAAAATAAAAAAGATATGGCTTTCAGAAGATGGAGACACTAAAACATGATTATTTTTTTGTTTCAAAAATGCTCTTATTGTGTAAAACCAACATTTATTAAAAAAACAGGTACAGGACATATTAGGCTTTGTCGCATCCGTAACAACCTGCTCTATAAAAATATCACATGAGCTAACCTGCCTGGTGAACGCCGTAAAAAAAAATAAATAATGGAAGAAAAACTGTGCCAACACAATCACCTTACAACACAAAAAGTATAATACCAAGTGATCAAAAAGTCATATGTGCCCCAAAATGGTACCAATCAAACAATCATCTCATCCCACAAAAAATTAGCTCCTACAAAAAAAACATGATTTTTTTTCAAAAATTCTTTTATTGTCTAAAACAAAATTATAAATAAAAAAATAGACGTATTAGGTGTTGCCGTGTCTGTAACGACCTGCTCTATACAAATATCACATGATCTACCGTCAGTTGAACATTGTAAAAGACTAAAAATAAAAACTATGCAAGAATAGCCATACACAGCACAGCAGGCCAAATATAAATATGGAGGTGCAGGCCAATGGACCCCTCTGGTCACAACTAGGGATGAGCGAACTTGTGTTTCAAGTTCAGCGTAAAAGGGGCACAGCAATGACTGAACTGAGTTCTTTAAGAACTCTTTGGTGTAATCCGTCTGGACCAGGAGCCTTGTTCACATTTACCTTATTTAACTTAGTGTTGACCATATCTACAGTTAGCTAATTGAGTATATTACTGGATGTACTGCTTTTTCCTCATCTAACTAACTAACTAACTAACTAACTAACCAACCCCCTTTAGCATTATTTTTGCAAATTTTATCTCCTTTTTACAGATTTTATTAAGCCCTTTGTAAACTTCAAAGGCTACAGCTGACTCCTCAGATTTGTATTTTGTAAATGCTCTTTTTTTTGTCATTTATTACCCTTTTTATATTAGCTGTAAGCCATGGCGGGAGGGGGGTAATTTTAGCCGTTTATACAGTACTTGTTACCTAAAGGAATACAGTTTTTAGTGCAGTTACTCAATATGGATTTATCCGCAGTATTATTATGTGACAGTATCTGCTCGCAGTCTATGCCCTGAAAAGCTGCCCTCAACGCCACCACAACGGCACCACCTGGAGGGTATCCCGCCTCCCCAGGGACAGATAACCACTAGGAGACCAGCACTTAAAATCCTCCTCCTCCTGGAGGCAGGTGTGGATCAGCACAGGGAAATCGCAGAAGCTTTTGGGTTTGTTCATCCCAGCAGCTCCAGGAGGGCTTCTGTAGGAGGAGGATCACGGGGCTCTATGGTTGCTCTTCCTACTTCTAGGAGTAAGTCCGGTGGATGCTGGCATCCTCAGGCTTCTAACGCTTCCAGTGGCATCGGAAGCATGGGACAGTGGATTGAGGGTGTTCCCAAGGCTGGAGAACGCTCCGTTTGGTCTCAGAGGAGTGGGCCGGCAGTGATGACGTCAGACGCTACTCGTGAGGAGTGTGTCTGACATGATCTCAGAGGAGGCAATACAATTTTATAAGGGAAGTCTGCGTTCTCAGGATCGGGCTGTGCAGACATCATGTCACTGCAGCCGGTGAGTGATGCCCGCAAATCTACTGATCCCTCTTGGCCTTCCAGTAAGAAATGGATTCAGATCTGGATGAAGGTGAACTTTCCTTAGATTCTGGCTCCAGTCTCTCAGAGGATACCTCAGGTCGGCCGTTATGCTCTGTTGAAGAGACAGAATCTCTTTTGAAAAATATTAGAAGAATCAAAAGAACCATCTCCTTGGGTATTATCAGTTATAGAATCAGGTCTCCAACTAGAATTCGTAAGATTTCCTCCCAGCAGATATTGAGTAAACAGAAAACTAAAAGGAGAAGACCAGAAAGTAATAGATCTCCAGATCTTTCTTCTCATTCAGAATAGAGTTATAGTCCCCAACCGAATTCAAGAAAGAACAGAGGGATTCTATTTTCCAAAATTTCTGGTAAAAAAAACAAATGGAACCTTCAGGGCAATTATCAATCTAAAGCCCTCAATGAGTACATACAGTAGTATACAAAAGGTTCAAAATGGAAACAGTGAGGTCCACAATCAACTTGCTAACAAAGAATTGTATTATGGCAACAATAGTTGAAACCAATGCATACTATCATATCCCAATCCACAGTTTCCCTTCAGCACTTTCAATTCCAGGTTTTACCCTTTGACCTGAGTTCAGCTTCAAGAGTCTTCACAAAAGTAATGGCGGAGATTTTGGGGTTTCTTCACCAATCACAATTGTTGTTAATTCCATATCTGGATGACCTCCTGATAGCAGCCCTATCAGAAGAAGCTCTATATGTAGAACTGCAGGTTGTAATACACTCTTTATCAAAGCTGTGTTGGACACTTAATGTTCAAAAATTGAACTTAATTCCGGCCCAGGAAAGAGTGTTTTGGGGAGTTCTCCTAAACCCCTGCCTCATGCAGTCCTTCCTTCCAATAGAAAAGCAAGTCTCCCTGAAGTAGAGCATGAAGTTTTTGGAGCTGAAAGGGTATCTTTCAGGCTTATCATGACCATCCTGGTCCTTATGACTGTCTCAATTCCAGTAGTCAAGTGGGCCCTGGCTCATACAAGAACTCTACAAGCGTTCCTATTGAGAATGTGGGACAGAAGACAAATATCCTTAAACAAAAAGGTAAGTCCCATGTGCGGTAAAACAATCACTGAAGTGGTGGTGTAATCACAGGAATCTCTCTTAAGATTATGGAATGGTGTCAGACGCAGCAGATAATAATTACAACGGACCCCAGCAGATAGGGATGGGGAGCTGTTTTAGAAGATTTGGTAGCCCAAGGAATTTGGGAGAAAGATCTGTCAGATGTATCTTCAAACATGTGGGAGCTCTGTGCAGTATGGCAGGCTCTTTCCCAGAAAATTCAATCAAGACAGGTAAAAATCTTGTCACACACCACGATGGTCTCATATATCAACAAGCAGAGGAGACAAGAAGTCGCTGTCTGACGACAATATCGCAAAAAATATTCTTGTGGGCTGAACAGAACCTGTTATCTCTAACATCAATTCATATAAAGGGAAAAGATAATCTTCTGGAAGATTTTCTGAGCAAAGAGAGATTAAAAGAAGGAGAATGGAGCCTGAATCAGTCAATCTTCAACACCATCTGTGTGAAATGGGGAGTCCCAGTGGTTTGCCTCCAGGAAGAACAAGAAGGTAAAAGATTTCTTCTCTCTCTCATTACAAGATCATCCGCATCGGGTAGATGCTATAGCAAGACCATGGCCCCGAGGCTATTGTATGCTTTTCCCCCTCTCTCTCTAATTACCAGAGTGCTCATAAAGACCATATAGGAACAGGCCAGGATCATCTTTATAGCAGCCTTGTGGCCAAAAAGAGAGTGATTCCCCCATCCTCAAGAACCTAGCAGGAGAGAATTTCTGGACCCTACTCTCCTGACCAGAGCTTCTGTGCCAAGGTTCAGTCTTACACCCAAACGTGCTTCATCTTCGCTTAACGGCCTCCATGTTGAATGGGCCGTATTGAAGGAAAAAGGTCTGTCTGACTCTGTAATCACTACCTTCATGCACAACAGGAAGCTGGTGACTTAGAAAATCTACCAAATATCCTGGAAAGCCTTTCTTCTCACAGTGAAAGGCACCTGGGATCCGTCCATTCCTCCCGATGTCAACCCAGTGTTAGGCTTTTTACATTTCAGCCTAGATGAGGGTCTTAAAGTGAGTGCCTTGAAAGTACATGTAGCAGCTCATACTTTTATGGGGATAAGATTAGCAGAGTTGGACTTGATTAAAAGGTTCCTGAAGCGTGCTAGTAGAATACATCCATATTTCAGATCTTCAGTGCCTCCTTGGGATTTAAATCTGATTATTTCTGTCTTGATAGAACCCCATTTCAAACCTATTTCTGAAATCTCTATAAAAATGTTAACTATAAAAACTGTTTTTTTTGTTAGCAATTACAACAACTAGGAGAGTGGGTGAGATTCAAGCTTTTTCCATATTACCATCTTATTTGATTATTCTAGAAGATAGATGTAACTGCGAGCCGGCAGCGCGCTCCCTTCTTGCAGCGCTGACGGCATCCCACTGGTGAAGAGGGGCCGGCGTCGGACGCGACTCCCTGGTAACAAGGGGGCAGGGATGACCTTGCGGTGCACGCTTTCTCAGCATGGCCAGTGTCCTTCACCCCCATGGCAAGGAGGATGTGAGCGCCGATGTGGATGATGACACTCAGCTGTGAAATTCTTCCTGGCCTATTTAAACAGGCAACCTGCTGGCTACAGGTTGCCTGTGATTGGTCTTTGCCTCACTAGCGTACCTTTTGGATTTGTCTATTTTGTTATTGACCTTGACCTCAGCTTGAAACTTGACCTCGACTTTGTGATACCCCTTTGTATTGATGCAACCTCCTGGACCTTGACCTCTGCTTGAAACTCGACCTCGACTTTGTAATATCCCTTTGTACTGATGCGCCCTCCTGGTTCTTGATCTTGGCTTTCCTTGTTCCGGTTTTGATTATGTTTTGGATTGTTGACTTCTCAGTATTTGACCAGGCCTGGTAACAGTTACGCTTCTGTGTTGCCTGTCTTTTGTCTGTTGTCTGTCGCTTTTGATACGGTTCCCCATAAAGAGCTGATAGAGAAGTTATCAAAAATTGGACTTAACCCCTGGACAGTTAAGTGGATCTGCAGTTGGCTGAAGGACAGATACCAGAGGGTTGTTGTAAATGGAGTGTATTCTGAGCAGAGGCTGGTTACAAGTGGGGTGCCACAAGGATCTGTTCTGGGTCCTGTTCTGTTTAACATGTTTGTAAGTGACATAAGGGACGGCTTGGTAGGGAAGGTTTGCTTGTTTGCTGATGACACAAAAGTGTGTAATAGGGTTGATGTTCCAAGAGGTGTCGGTAATATGGAGAATGATTTATCTTTATTAGATAAGTGGTCAAAACAATGGAAACTGCAGTTCAATGTTCCCAAATGTAAAATAATGCACTTGGGGAGAAGAAACCCTCTAACTGAGTATCGTATTGGCAGTTCTGTGTTAACAAAGACCTCAGAAGAGAAGGATTTGGGGGTTGTCATCCCTGACAGCCTCAAAATGAGTAACAAATGCAGCCAGGCGGTAGGGAAAGCAAATCGTATGCTTGGCTGCATAGCTAGAGGTATAACAAGCAGAAAGAGGGAGATTGTGATCCCTCTGTATAGAGCTCTAGTGAGACCACATCTGGAATACTGTGTTCAATTCTGGAGACCTCACCTGCAAAAGGATATTGCTAAAATAGAACGGGTCCAAAGAAGAGCTACAAAAATGGTGGAAGGTCTAAAGCATAGAACTTATCAAGAAAGACTCAGAGTTTTTAATATGTATAGTCTGGAGGAAAGAAGAGAAAGGGGGGACATGACTAAAATCTTTAAATATGTTAAAAGACTGAATAAAGTTCAGGAGGGAAGAGTTATTAATAAGAAACAGAACACAAGAACAATGGGGCACAATCTGAGGTTAGTTGGGGGAAAAATCAAGAACAACGTTAGAAAATATTATTTCACTGAAAGAGTAGTAGAAGCTTGGAACAAACTTCCAGCAGAGGTGGTTGATACATCCACAGTAACTGGATTTAAACATGCCTGGGATAAACATGTATCTATCCTAAGATAACAATAAAGGAATAATAAAAGGGCAGACTAGGTGGACCAGGTGGTCTTTTTCTGCCGTCAATCTTCTATGTTTCTATGTCTGTTGTTTTTCCCTATTGTTACCCCTCCCTGTAAAGCCCTGCACTTACGTAAGCTACGGACTGCCATCCAGTTGCACACTGTCAGTTGGGACAGACCATGCAAGTAGGTAGGGATAGTGGTGTGGGTGGAGCTCAGGGCTATACTATTCACTACCAAGGCACTCTCCTAGCTTCCTACCAAAAGTTCCATTGCCAGCAGGAAATTTCTCTACCTTCCTTTTGTCCACAGGCAGTATCAGAAAAAGAAAAACTGCTCCATAATTTAGATTTGAGAAGAAATGTCTTACAATACCTGGAATCCACAAAGTCCTTCAGGAAATCGGAACAGTTATTCATTCAGTATTTGGGAGGAAACCAAGTCTGCTAGCAAGGCTTCTATTGCCCGCTGGATCAAATCTTGCATTGTCATGTGCTATAAATTAAAAGATATCTCTTCTCCGGTGGGGTTGATGGCTCATTCCACTCGAGCGGTGGCCACCTCCTGGGCAGAGGGGGCGTCAGCCTCAATAGAGGAGATTTGTCATGCAGCTACCTGGTCGAGTCTCTCAACCTTCTTCAGACACTACATACGTCATGTATTCTCAAACAGAGATCTGACCTTTGGTAGGAAGGTATTAGCTGCTACTATCCCAACCTAATTGGGTTCTCTGTTAATTCTCCAGGCTGCGTAGTTGTGGAGGCGTGGGGAAAAGATAATTACTTATTGGTAATTGTATTTTCCTTTAGCCTGCACAACAGCATGTTTTTTTCCCCCACCCTTAAAGGGGTTCTGCAGTTTTTTAAAACTGATGATCTATCCTCTGGATAGATCATCAGCATCTGATTGGCGGGGGTCTGACACCTGGGGCCCAGTGACGTCACGAATAGTATCACTGGCCTGGGCGGGGCTAAGCTCTGTTCACATGAATGGAGCTTAGCCGCGCCCAGGCCAGTGATAGTAGTCGTGACGTCACTGGGCCTGCGGTAAACACAGAGAAGGGCGCGGTGCTCCTGCAGCGCCGCTGCCTTCTCAAACAGCTGATCGGCGGGGGCCCCGCACTATTAGCTATAATAGTGCACCCTGTGCTGATGAATGGCAGGAAAGGTCTAAGGCATATTGGTACACCATAGACTTTTTCCAGGGCGTGGGTGCCCACAGAGAGTGGGCTCTGAGTGCCGCCTCTGGCACCCTTCCCATAGGTTTGCCAACACTGACATAGTGTTTCTTGAACTGTAATATTTACAACAGTCTGTGCATCATTATAAATTACCAGATCCAAAAGAGCATTGCCCCTAGTGGGAGCTTTTACAAACTGGCCCCTAAAGTGGTCGTGTAGCAAGTTCAGGATTCTTCTCCCCTTTGGGTCTGAGGCTGAACCATGACCCCAGTCAATGTCTGGGAAGTTAAAATCTCCCATTATGACCAGTTGAACTTCTATCTCCTCTGTGATGTTAGGGGGTCTATAGATTGCACCAAGTATTATTTTTTCAGTGATTATATCCCTTTTAAATTCCAACCATAAGGTTTCAACATCATCATGCGCACCCACATTTGCCTCTTAACATCCTCACCATCCGCAGACAAACTATGCATCAGACTCATTGTCAACGGGCAGTCTAATATATTGGTACATTTCCCTACCGTAGTTCACCTACGTACTGCGCTTTTAATACTTAACCTGTTGCGGCCTAATATATAGGTGCATTTACCTAGTTCACTTACTGCGCTTTTAATGATTAATCTGTTCAGTTATACATAGATGTCCTGTGCATCACACGCATTGTCAACAGGCGGTGTAATATATAGGCACTTTTATATAGCTCATGTGCTGTGCCATTTATACTTACTCTGTTCTGTTATATATAGACTGACTGTGCATCAGACTTAGTTTCAACAGCCTGTTTAATATATAGGCACATTTACCTAGGTCACCTACTGCACCTGTGCATCAGACTCATTGTCAACAGGCAATGTAATAAACTAGAAAAAATCTGCTGCGCCATTCATGTTTTATCTGCATTCATGCTTTATCTGTTACATTACTGATTCAGTTACTGTACACTATAGCCAACAGACAGGAAGGAGTGGAGGTAGCAGTAGCCGCAGCAACTCCAGCACACGTGTTTTGACCAATCGTCCAGCTATACTGGGATGGTTGACTCACTCTTCAACATCATCTCAGGTGACAACAGATACTTGCAGCAAGGAATCAGGAGCTTCTTCTTAGACTACACTTAGTTGGCATGGCCCAGGAACAACCTCATTTACCTCACCTGTCCTGCAACTGCCTCATTCTTTTGCTGCTCTTTCTGCTCGGTAAGTAATGCATGCTGCTGGCTCTGCTCCGCTTTTCAACGTGGGTGAGCTTAGTGAGAGAAGTCAGCAGCTACAAGCCAGCACAGACTTGGAGAAGAGGTCTATGGCATACTCCCTTAGGTGTGCAACTAGTGATGATGACAGTAGGGTGGGAGCACATGTTGCGAGCGGTCTGGGACTTGGCCATGAGACTGGTGAGAGTGACATATGTGATGAACATGTGCACAAAGAGCTTCTATTTTTTCATTTCTAGTAGGTATAATACCACTTTAATTTAGAATGATCCCCATACCTTAGTTCTATTGTTTGTATGTAAAATGTTGTGCTGCCATATTTTATTATTTCTGTATGCTCGCTTTATGGATATGCACTTGTAAACATGAATTGCTAGTCTAAATTTTCTTGTAGTATATATTGAGGGTAGCAGCCTCTTTTAGACTGAGCAACGCCCATCTGCCTGGGGCTTCTGAGCAGAGTATAAATGTAGCTGGTTCCTATGCCGCCCTGAATATTGTAGGCTTAGGTAAGTCCAAGAGAGGCAGTCTGTTAGTGTTAGGTACCCGTCTGCGGAAGCCACCTTGACGCCTGGTAGATGGGCCCGACACACGTTTGATCAAAAATGTGCGCAAAGAGCTTCTATTTTTTCATTTCTAGTAGGTATAATACCACTTTAATTTAGAATGATCCCCATACCTAAGTTCTGTTGTTTGTATGTAAAATGTTGTGCTGCCATATTTTATTATTTCTATAAGTGACGAACAGACATTGGTGGATGATGATTTAGCCGATTACATGGGGAACACGGGTGAAGAGGGGGCACGGTCATCACGATCATCACCCCCAGTGGGTAAAGGTGGCAGCAGGCCTGTGAGACAGCAGCAGGGTGAAATAAGTGGGAGATCTGGAGCCAAATGCTCACGAGGCAGACGCCTGCTACTCAGGAGCTTGCCTGTCAGGAAACAACTAGCGGTGCACAGGTTCATAAAGGCAGCAGGCAGTCAGCACAGATTGTTGGGGTAAAATACTCAGCAGTATGCTATAAAGTTGCTGGAGAATGTTAGTGTGGTGATATGCAGGATATGTGGGTAGAAGGTGAAGAGCGGTCAGGGTGCTAATGTTGGCACCACAGCCCTGCTTCAACACATGGAGTGTCACTATAAAGTGGCCTGGGAAAACCGTGGCACTAATGTACGTAGTGGTACAGCCTGACAACGCAATCGCTGCATCTTCCAGTGGCCCGCACACCTTCTCCAGCAGTTAGGGCTCCTCGACAACAGCAGAAGGAAGCTGTTGTTTCTTCCTCTTGTTTGTTGCTCTTGATGCTTCTCTTCCTCCTAGTCACTTGTTTTTCCAGTAATCAATCACTGAGGCAATTGCAAAGAGACAACAGTATGCATGCACTTATCCAATGGGGCAGAAGCTGAACATGGACCTGGCCAAGTTGCTGGCACTGCAGTCCCTGCCTTTCTATATTGTGGACTCTGAACATTTTAGAGAACTGATGGCTTGTGCCCACCCAAGGTAGAGAGTCCCAAGCCATCATTACTTCTCTAAATAAAAGCAGTACTAGCCCTGCACACATACATTGAGCAGAAGGTGGGCCAGTCCTTGAGCCTGTTGGTGTTTGGCACAGTTTATGCCAGCGCTGACGTGTGGAGCTATAACTATGGTCAAGCACATCAAGCACAAATGTGGTTCTGGCCCAGACACATCAGCAACTTGGCCAGGTGATGGCAATGTCGGATTTCTAATGTCCTCCTCTGCCTCCTCAACCTCCACCTTGTCCTCAGCCACCAATAGAGACACAGTTCAGAGTATGCAGAGTATTCACATATGCAAAGCATGGCATTATCATGCGATTCTTCACCTGGTAAGCCTGGGTGAACACCGGGAAGGAACTGATCCCATCATCAACCAATAAATCGAACCTGGCTGTCTCCTTGCCAACTGGAGATAGGAACCATGGTCACCCATAACGGGAGACCATGGTGTCTGCACTTCATCAGAGATGGCTGACCCATGCATCCTGAATGGCGCATGTCTTCAATCTGGTTGTCACCCGGTTACTGACGTCTTCCATCCAAATGCAAGACATCTTGAAAATGTCAAGGAAACTGCATACACTTCAGCCATTTTTACTGTGCAAACTATGCTCTCTTTTACTGTACAAACTATTTTGGACTGACTGTATGAGCAGAGGAAACCTGTAACTGATAACTTGATGATGAAGACGATCAGGACTACTTTCCGGTGTAACTTATACACTAGACAGTGGAAGCTCATGTGTGACTCCTGCCGTTTGCCCAGGTCCTTTTTAGGAAGCCACTTTATTTGTCAGTCGCCAGGATTATGGGATGAATGATGTCATTCCACTCCATCACGTCCTGAAGGAGATGCTGATAAATCTAACTGGTGAAGGAACAGACTCGGCACCTACATTTCATGGCCACCTGAGCCCTGTGGAAGCTGAACTGGCACAGGAAGAGGATGAAGAGGAGGGCATAAGCTCCCAGGAATTCTATACAGACCTAGGTGGCTTGTCTGCCCAAGTAACAGAAGAGGAAATGGAGGAGCTACAGGGCATTGAAGAAGATAAGATGATGCAGATGACCCTGACAGACCATGGCAGTATGTACTGGAGACCATGGCAGTATGTACTGGAGATGGAGGCAGGGAGTCCCTCTCAGTCCATTTTTTCAAATGGCCAGAGGCATGCTGAGTTGCTTGCTTAGTGACAGTCGCATTATTACCATTTGGCAGAGGGTTGACTACTGGATCTCTACTATCGAGACATAATTTGTAGTCGGTTGATCTCTGCCTACATTTGCCATCGGCCATCCTCACGAAGGTCTAACAAGGGGATACTCTGAGCTCACATTCCACTGCTATGACTGCTGAAGGGGGTTGGGGGGCAGGAGCAGCACCAGCTCCATCAGCAGCAACTTAAGTGTTGAGTCTCTGATCACTTTTCTTCACCCTCCTACTGAAGATACCACTGATCAGCAGCAGCAGGACACGGGGCATAACCTGAACCAGCAGATCTGTCACCCCAGATTCAAGATCCACTGGAATACTGGGCAGTCAAACTTGAATTGTGGCCACAAAATTTTCTGCCTGGCCAGTAGTGTGGCATCAGAGTGTGTTTAGTGTGGTGGGTGGTATAGTTACCCCATAGAGAACTTACCTTTCATTACAAAATGTTGAAAGACTAACCTTTTATAAAGATGAATCAGGCCTGGATCAACCAGGATTTCCAGACACCGATGTCTGATGCAACAGACTAGATAACTCTGCTGTTGCTCTCCCTCCCCACTCTGTTTCAGAGCCACTAGTGTGACTCTTCATGCTGCTCAAAAATAACCAAAAAAAAGTTTCCTGTTGTTTGAGTGTCGAGAAGGCCTCTATCACACGGTCAGTATTTTGCATCAGTATTTGATCATGATTTGGAAGCCTAAAGCAGGAATCGGTCCAGAACACATGCAAATATTTCCATTATATATTATATCTGTTGTGAATCCACTCCTGTTTTTGCCTTAACAATACTGATCAAGTTCTGATGAAAAAAAACTGACCAAATACTGACCGTGTGATAGAGGCCATTAAAGTCCTGCAAGCAAGACTTTTTTTTTATCTGAATAAAGCTGATTTCAGAGGCAAATGGCCAAAACTCATGCAAATTGAGCATGAGGCCCCTATAACACATTCAATATTTTGCATCAGGATTTGATCATGAGCCAAGAGCAGTAGTGGGTCCAAAAGACAGAAGACATACAGATAGCTCAATTGCATGTTATCTCTGTTTTGGACCCACTCCTGTTTTTGCCTTACCAATACTGATTAAATGCTGACCAAATACTGAGGCAAATTCAGGAGCCAGGCCTACTCTCCGATTAGATATTAGATAATAACCTACTAAATAAGTGAAGTGCGAACTAAGCATAATAGTGATGCTTAGTCATTCTATATCTAACGGAAGGGATTCAAACCCATGTGTGCACTGCCGTAACATGGATTAAAAAAACTTATTTTTCTCCACTATTTTATTGGTGCTGCCTCCATATCCTTATTTTGTTCCACTAAAGAGCCATTGGGACACCTGCAGGGGCATGCAGTTTTTTTTTTTACTTTAGGATGTTGTATGCTTTTTTTTTTTTTAAAGGTTAGCTATGAATGTTGGTGGCCTGCACGATTATGCACACATCCATGTTTGTGACTTGCCTGTCATTCTGACGCACAGTAATTGTTTCTCTACCAGAAAGGACTAGCTATGCATGTTGCTGCACTGCACAATGATGTATACCAGGATACATTCTCCCTAAATTTAACTGCAGGCCGGGATAGACCTGATTTACCCGGTTGGTCACAAATTAATTTGAGTGTTTTTTTGGAAAAATTTGTTTTTTACATATTCCATAGTGTGACTGGACCTGCAGTGGTGATCACACTTACCTGAACCCCACCACGGGCTTTTTGCTCCATAGCTTCTTGCTCCTCTGCAGGCAATAACTGGCCATAGTAGTCACGTGTCACCCAAGTGGCACATCACTGGGTCATGTGCCGCATGGGTGACACTGGCCTCTACAGCCAGTAATTGCTACACTGGTCATTTGTCCTGCATCGACAGAAATGCAGGGAGACCCAGAACTTGTAGAATCATTGGAGGAGCACAGTAACTGGTACCCTGTGGCAGTGATCAGGTAAGCATGATCACCACTGAAAGCTAGCTACGCTGTGGGGTCTGTAAAAAATCTCAAGGGCTTTTTTTTCAATGTATAATATGCGTGTTATTAAACTGTAAATAGCGCCTTTTTATACCAGTTAAATTAAATGTAAATTACACCATACACAGAAATATCCCCTGCATCATTATATTGGTGATAGGAGGACACATTATCACATTACAAGTTTGTAATGTGTATTTTATAGTACATAAATCTCTTTTTTGTGAATCGCAATTACACAGTGGACAGAAATATCACTGGCCTTTCCTGCATTGTGATATTGGTAGTAGGACCTGATCTACGACTGAGGTCATTAACACAGATGCCTTAAAGTATGTGTTATGTAGCATGTTCTGCAGTGACAAAGGTATGTATTATGATGATCTCCAGCAGCAGAGGTGTCTATTATGATGATCTGGAGCAGCAGAGCTGTGTTTTATGATGTTTTGCAGCAGCTGAGGTGTGTATTATGAGGTTCTGCAGCAGCTGAAGTGTGTATTATGAGGTTCGCTAGCAGCTGAGGTGTGTATTACGAGGTTCTGCAGCAACTGAAGTGTGTATTATGAGGTTGTGCAGCAGCTGAGGTGTGTATTATGAGGTTGTGCAGCAGTTGAGGTGTGTATTATGAGGTAAGCAGCAACTGAGGTGTGTATTATTATGAGCTTCTGCAGCAGCTGAGCTGTGTATTATGATGTTCTTCAGCATCTGAAGTATATATTTTTATTTTCTGTTGCAGCTGAGATGTGTATTATGAGGTTATGCAGCAGCTGAGGTGTGTATTATGAGATTCTGCAGCAGCCATGTTCTGTATTTTGAAGTGCTGCAAGAGCAGAGGTGTGTATTAGGAGGTTCTACAGCAGCTGAGGTGTGAATTATGATGTTCTGCAGCAATTTAGTTGTGTATCATGATGTTCTGCAAGAGCCAAGGTGGGGACATACTAAAAAGAATGAAGAAAAAGAATGAAGAAAAAGAATGAACAGTCTAACATATTTGTACAAATATACAGAGAGGTAAAATGGGTTTCATATGTTTCCTACAAATGAAATGAACACATATTCCACATAAACTGAGAGGAAGTGCATTCCCTGTGCTTCCTAGATGTGGAATGAACAGGTTAGATGTGTAGATAATAGTGGAATGAACACAAATTCCACAAAAACAGGCATGTCATAACTTCCCTGTGCTTCTTAGACATGGAATGAACAGTATAGATGTGTAGATACTGATGGAATAAACACATATTCCACATAAACTAACATGTTGTAAATTACCTGTGCTTCCTAGACATCGAATGAATGGGTAAGACTTGTAAATAATAGTTGAATTGACACATATTCCACATTAACTGACATGCAGTGAATTCCTTATGCTTCCTAGACATGGAATGAACAGGTTAGATATGTAGATAATAGTGGAATGAACACATATTCCACATACACAGACATGCAGTGCATCCCCTGTGCTTCCTAGACATGGAATGAACAGAATAGGTTAGATGTGTAGATAATAGTAGAATGAACTCATATTCCACATAAACAGACATGCAGCGAATTCCCTGTGCTTCCTAGACATGGAATGAACAGGTTAGATTTGTAGATAATAGACGAATGAACAAATATTCCACAGTAACAGACATGCAGTAAATTCCCTGTGCTTCCTAGATGTGGAATGAACAGTTTAGACGTGTAGATAATAGTGGAATGAACACATATTCCACATTAACTTACATGCAGTGTATTCCCCGTGCTTCCTAGATATGAAATGAACATGTAAGATGTGTGGAAAATAGTTGAATGGACAGATATTCCACATAAACTGACATGTAGTGAATTACCTGTGCTTCCTAGACATGGAATGAACAGGTTAGATGTGTAGATAATAGTGAAATCAACACATATTCCACATAAACAGGCATGTAGTGAATTCCCTGTACTTCCTAGACATGGAATGAACAGGTTAGATGTGTAGATAATAGTTGAATGAACACATATTCCACAAAAACAGACATGAAGTGCATCCTCTGTGCTTCCTAAACATGGAATTAACAGGCTAGATTTGTAAATAATAGTGAATGAACACATATTCCACATAAATAGACATGTCATGATTTCCCTATGCTTCCTAGACATGGAATGAACAGGTTAGATGTGTAGATAATAGACGAATGAACAAATATTCCACAGTAACAGACATGCAGTAAATTCCCTGTGCTTCCTAGACGTGGAATGAACAGGCTAGATGTGTAGATAATAATGGAATGAACACATATTCCACATTAACTGACATGTAGTGAATTCCCTGTGCTTCCTAGACATGGAATGAACAGGTTGGATATGTAGATAATAGATGAATGAACAAATATTCCATAGTAACAGACATGCAGTAAATTTCCTGTGCTTCCTAGACGTGGAATGAACAGGTTAAATGTGTAGATAATAGTTGAATTGACACATATTCCACATTAACTGACATGCAGTGAATTCCTTGTGCTTCCTAGACATGGAACGAACAGGTTAGAATTGCACAAAATAGTCGAATGAACACATATTCCACATAAACAGACATGTAGTAAATTCCCTGTGCTTCCTAGACGTGGAATGAACAGGCTAGATGTGTAGATAATAGTGGAATTAACACATATTCCAAATAAATAGACATGTCATGATTTCCCTATGCTTCCTAGACATGGAATGAACATGTAAGATGTGTGGATAATAGTTGAATGGACAGATATTCCACATAAACTGACGAATAGATGAATTAACAAATATTCCACGGTAACAGACATGCAGTAAATTCCCTGTGCTTCCTAGACGTGGAATGAACAGGTTAGACTTGTAAATAATAGTTGAATTGACACATATTTCACATTAACTGACATGTAGTGAATTCCCTGTGCTTCCTAGACATGGAATGAACAGGTTAGATGTGTAGATAATAATGGAATTAACACATATTCCACACAAACAGGCATGTAGTGAATTCCCTGTGTGTCCTAGACATGGAATGGACAGGTTAGATTTGTAGATAATAGTGGAATGAACACATATTCCACATAAACAGGCATGTTATGATTTCCCTATGCTTCCTGGATTTGGAATGAAAAGACTAGATGTATAGATAATAGTGGAATGAACACATATTCCACATAAACAGGCATGTTATGATTTCCCTATGCTTCCTGGATTTGGAATGAAAAGACTAGATGTATAGATAATAGTGGAATGAACACATATTCCACATAAACAGGCATGTTATGATTTCCCTATGCTTCCTGGATTTGGAATGAAAAGACTAGATGTATAGATAATAGTGGAATGAACACATAATTTTCCACAAAAACAGACATGCAGTGCATTCCCTGTGCTTCCTGGACATGGAATGAACAGGTTAGATGTGTAGATAGTAGTGGAATGAACACATATCCCACATAAATAGGCATGTCATGATTTCCCTATACTTCCTAGACATGGAATAATCAGGTTAGATGTGTAGATGTAACAGTGGAATGAAAACACATTCCACGTAAACAGACATGTAGTGCATTCCCTGTGCTTCCTAGACATGGAATGAACAGGTTAGATTTGTAGATAATAGTGGAATGAACAAATATTCCATAGTAACAGACATGCAGTGAATTCCCTATGCTTCCTAGAAATGGAATGAACAAGTTAGAATTGTACAAAATAGTCGAATTAACACATATTCCACATAAACAGGCATGCAGTAAATTCCCTATGCTTCCTTGACATGGAATGAACAGGTTAGATGTGTAGATAATAGTGGAATAAACACATATAAAACATAAACTGACATGCAGTGTATTCCCTGTGTTTCCTAGATGTGGAATGAACAGGTTAGATCTGTAGATAATAGTGATATTAACACATATTCCACTTTGACTGACATGTAGTGAATTCTCTGTGGTTCCTAGCAGTGGAATGAACATGTAAGATGTGTAGATAATAATGGAATGAACACATAATTCACATAAACATGCATTTCGTAAAATTCCCTGTGCTTCCTAGTCATGGAATGAAGAAATGTTTTGTGAAATGAACACACGAAGGGGACTTATAAGTGACAGGGGCACTTTATGTAGTATGGGCAACTTTTTTTTAAGGTAAATTTTTATTGAACATTTTCTTACAGTTTGTTACATATACATATACAAATGCATTGAATGCTATAGAGAAATATTGTACATTTCAACTTAAAGCAACAAACATCAAAACCAGGAAATCGTAGTTGCCACGACTATCATGCAATCATTAAACATGCCTCTTACAAATACTAAGTGTTGCCGAAAGTGATAACCCCCCCTCCCCCCGACTGTCACATCCACTCTATGAGCGGAGGTCATAAAGCATACCTTTTATCATGGTTATAACTAGATGTGGAAGGAATGGACCTGCTACCAAAACATTCGAGAGACCATCCTGTTGTGTTATAGCGTAACTCTCGGACCTCTGGGGTTAGTGCTGGAAATTCAGATAACCATGGGAAGTAACAGATCATAAATTTTTTGAAGTTGACCACATCTACATGCGAACAGTCTATCTTGTTGACCACATCTACATGCGAACAGTCTGTCTTGTATGTACAGTGTTCTGCTAAAAACTCATTTAGGGATTGCAAGGTGGGGGCAAAGGAGACAGTGACTTTCCTGCTATCAACAGTTTGGCGACAATAAGATGTGGCATAGCATTTGAGGAGTTTGCAGGGAAAATTTATCTATACCTACAGCTCTCAGAGTGCATCCCCACCCCTAGATCTTGTTGCCAATTTTCAAAATGGGGAAGTGTCACCACTTCATCAGAACATTGCAATTTGCTTTAGAGGTGCCTAGTGGATTAAATTCTGGGGATGGTAATCCCATCAAGAAGCTATAAATTGACAATAGTACCCATGTTACAGACCCAGGGAGTTGGGGCTAAATAGTACTTGATCCTTGAATATGAATATGTGTTCATTACACTATTATCTACATATCTTACATGTTCATTCCACATCTAGGAAGCACAGGGAATGCACTACATGTCAGTTTGTTTTATATGTGTTCATTCCACTATTATCTACACATCTAACCAGTTCATTCCATGTCTAGGAAGCACAGGGAATTCACTACATGCCTGTTTACTTGGAAATTGTGTTCATTTCACTATTATCTACACATCTTACATGTTCATTCCACGTCTAGGAAGCACAGGGAATTTACTACATGTCTGTTTACGTGGAAATGGCGTTCATTCCACTATTATTTACACATCTAACCTGTTCATTCCATGTCAAGGAAGCCCAGGAATTAACTAGGGATGAGCGAACCGAACCGTAACGAACCAGATTCGTTACGAACTTTACCGAACGTTCGGTTCGTCCCCGAACCGAACTTTCGTCAAGTTCGTATGAATCAGGTTCGTAAATAAAGTTTACTTTTTCCACAGAATAGACCAGGATACAAGGGATTATTTATTACTCCTACAATCCCTTGTATCCTGGTGTGACCCTCGTGTCAAACCACCCTTTGGGAGGAGAATGGCCGAGATGGGTTATTATTTTCGTTCGTCCGAACGTTCGTTCGGACGAGCGAACAGAACCGTAACGAACCAGATTCGTTTAAGAACTTTTAAGACGAATCTGGTTAAAATAAAAACGGCACATCAAAACTGTACCGTTTTCACAGAATAGACCAGGATACAAGGGATTATTTATTACTCCTACAATCCCTTGTATCCTGGTGTGACCCTCGTGTCAAACCACCCTTTTGGGAGGAGAATGGCCGAGATGGGTTATTATTTTCGTTCGTCCGAACGTTCGTTCGGACGAGCGAACAGAACCGTAACGAACCAGATTCGTTTAAGAACTTTTAAGACGAATCTGGTTAAAATAAAACGGCACATCAAAACTGTACCGTTTCACAGAATAGACCAGGATACAAGGGATTATTTATTACTCCAACAATCCCTTGTATCCTGGTGTGACCCTCGTGTCAAACCACCCTTTTGGGAGGAGAATGGCCGAGATGGGTTATTATTTTCGTTCGTCCGACGTTCGTTCGGACGAGCGAACAGAACCGTAACGAACCAGATTCGTTTAAGAACTTTTAAGACGAATCTGGTTAAAATAAAAACGGCACATCAAATGCGTACATATTCAGTTAAGTAGCGTACCTTTGACAACGCTAGACTGTATGTTCGTTATTTGTGCGGGAATGTTCGCAATTAGCGTACGTATTAGTGTAGATTCTCAAATATGCGTATATTCGTTCGTATAAGGTTCGTTTTAGGTTCGGTTCGTACGAATCCGAACTTCAAGAAAGTTCGCCGAAGCGAACCGAACCGAACTTTTCAAAAAGTTCGCTCATCCCTAGAATTAACTACTTGCCTGTTTATGTGGAATATGTGTTAATTCCACTATTATCTACACATCTTACATGTTCATTCCACATCTAGGAAAGCACAGGGAATTTACTACATTTCAGTTTACTTTTTCTATGTGTTCATTCCACTATTATCTACACATCTAACCAGTTCATTCCATGTCTAGGAAGCAAGGGAATTCACTACATGCCTGTTTACGTGAACTTGTGTTCATTTCACTATTATCTACACATTTTACATGTTCATTCCAATGTCTAGAAGCACACATATTTACTACATGTCAGTTATGTTTTATATGTGTTCATTCCACTATTATCTACACATCTAACCTGTTCATTCCCATGTCTAGGAAGTACAGGGAATTCACTACAT
>ONZH01005680.1:0-140748 GCA_900303285.1 Rhinella marina
CCAACATTTCAACAATTCCTTTGCTTATTGCCACAGCGTGCTTGGAAATCTACGAGATGTCTGCAACATGTAATAGCGATGCGTGTCTAACAAAACTTCTTACACAATAAGCAAAAATTCCTGACTAAAAAAAAAAAAGCGGGGACAATATTGTCTGCATTCCTCAAGACATATGTTTGTGCTATGAATCACCAAGGGGGGTCCACAGGTTTTTTTTTTTCCCTTCAGTTAAAGGGGTATTCCCAATGGTTGAAGATATCCCCAGTGGTAGGACCCCCACCGATCCCAGCAACAGGGCCACTTACCCCCTGCAGCCCCTGAAAAGAACGGAGCAGCCGGTTGGGCATGTTTATGAGAATTCTAGAGATAGGTGAGCGCTGTACTCACCTATCTCTGGGACTCCCATAGAAATGAATGGAGCGGACCATGTGCGTGGTGACTGGCCTCTCCATTCTTTCCAGGGGGGCTGCAGAAGGCACAAGGCCCCCGTTCTTGTGATCGGTGGGGGTTCTAGTGGTAGGATAACTTTAACAAACTGGACCATGCTCTGAAACCCCCGCCAATCGCTAGAACGAGGGGTCAGAAGCACAGCTTCTCCTTGCTGCTGAACACGAATACTGTATACAAACACAATAGAAAGTCTATTGAGTTCATCTACAGCAGGGATGCACAACATGCGGCCCGGGGCCACATGCGACCCTCGGCTGAGCGCTTCTGACCACTCGTTCTAGCAATCCATCAACACTTCTGGTATGTCCCTATGACATATGAAAAATTGAAAAAGGAAGGACACGAGGTTAGGGTCCTGTTAGGTGTGTCTCCACACTGTTGTCATTTTGTCCCCGAACATGTGTGGAGCCGTGGTGGAGCATGTTTTCTGCGGGCATGGCTAGTGAGGACCATGGAATGATAAACATGAATTCTTCAGCACCGCCTGTTTCCTATTAACATATTCTGTGTTACTCTGATCTCCTGCAATGTTAAATTATACAAGCCCTTTCTTAGATAGTATGAGATTTGTCTCTGAGATTAGTTAATTTAATGCAGGAGGTATGCTGGTAATAAAATATATATCATAAAATCTTGTTAAAAAAAGGCATAATATGAGGCCTTTTCTTTTAGAATATGTAATGTCTAGCTCATGTCCGCCAGTGGTTTGGCTGGAAGCCACTAATATTTTTTACCTATCATATTTTAGCAATTTGCTTTTACTATAAAAAAAAATATTACTAAAGCGATTCATCTATGAATAGAACTCTAGATATACATTTAGATAAAGAAACACGGCTCCCTACACCATACTGTGTGCCCTTTATAGGATCCGTTTAGATGTTCTACCTTACATCCTGTCACACACACAGTAAGGATGAGCAAATCGATTCTACCAATTCTTCAGAATTTGTACCGAATTTCCCAAAAAGTTCAGATTGAGAGAGAGAGAAGAGAGAGATATACGTTGTCTGAGGGGTATTGTTCTTCATTACAGAGAATGACTAGTATGATTATTACCTCTTTGGAGTATTGTAGGCCTGGCAATGGCCCTCTGGGTTTCTGGGAAATTAGCTTCCCTAAGCCTATCTGATGCCAGCAGATGTAAGATGTGCTAATTTTTATATATTTTTCCCAGAAACCCAGAGGAACATTGACTGGCTTACGATACTCCTCATGTATACTTGGATCCCTCCATAAGAAGAAATAGTACCCCAATCAAGGCCTCTCAGGCAGCCAAGCAAAGTTTTGGAATGGCCAAGGCAAAATCCTGACCTTAATCCAATACAAATGTTGTTGAAGGGCCTGAAGTGAGGAGTTCATGGGAGAAAATCCACCAACAGAGTTGTAGCTGTTTTGTGATGGAGGAATGGGCTAATATTCCTCCTACCGGATGTGCAGGAATAGTCAGCCATTACCGGAAATGTTTAGTTGCAGTTGCGGTCACACCACATACTAAAAGCAAAGGTTCACATACTTTTGCTACTGAAACACATGTGATGTTGAGTCATTTTTTTCTCAATAAATAAATGACCAAATCTACGACTCATTTGTTTTATTTGATCATCTTTGTCTACTTTTAGGACTTGTGTGAAAATCTGATGTAGTTCTAAGTAACATTTTTGCAGAAATATGGAAAATTCTGATGGGTTCACAAATGTTCAAAAACCACTGTAGTTGTATTGTCATGTGGAATACTAATAAGGTGGCTGAAGCTCAGCATTTATCAAGCCCCCCCTTCCCCCTTCCCGCTACAGTGTTGTTCTTTAACCTGGAAAAATAATGTATTCAGTTTGCAAATCTCGTAAAAAATCAATTTTGGGTCCAATTCAGCAGAATCACTCACACAATTCGATTCGGGTTCAAATAAATTCCACACAAATTGAAAGTGCTTTGGTTGCCTGAAAAAGTATCTCTGTCTCTCTCCTCTCCAAATTGAAACACACAAAATTCAACTTTGGTAGAATCAAACTTTTTGGAAAATTTTGATCTGAATTTCAGAATTTTGAATCTCTACTGATATCTATTGTTTAATTTTTTTTTAGTTGTTTTCAGGAAAATAGATATTGTCCTTCTGGTTTCCAGTGGAACAGTACCAAGTGTGAGTGTGTGCTAGAAAAGGATACGCCACTTATCAGAAGAAGGGAAGGTACTGTTATAAGCAGCTGATACATGTATGTGTCACATGTATGTTTCTACACATGTTCCAATCTTTTGATAACATATTGATAACTAGAATTGATTGTTTCCTTTCTAATTCTTCATTATTTAAGGGCTCTTCACACGACCGTGTGCCTGCCGCACCCATATTGTGGCACGCAAACAGCCAATTCACTTAATTGGGTCCGCAATCCGGAAGGTATGGTGCGTAACGGAGGCACAGAACCCCATGGAAACACTCCAGAGTGCTTCTGTGGGGTATCTGTCTGTGCCTCTGCACCACAACAAAGTTGTGCATGCACTACTTTTTTGCGGTGCAGACCGTCGGATGCGGATCGTGGAGGACAGTCAAGTGAATGGGCCTACGTCCGCATATATGGTGGCCCTACGGTTGGTGCCCGCACTTTGCTTAGCGCAATTTGCCTTCTGCAGCACACGTGAACAGCCGGCACATGTTCGTGTGCATGCGCCCTAAAGATGTGACCTCAAAAAGACAAACCCCCCCCCCCACTGCCCTTTTAGGGTAGAGAAGTCGGACATACAGTAAAAGCATAAATCATGATTAGGAAACATGCCAAACCGGTTGAAGAAATCTGTTGTGGATATATCACCGAATTTCACCCAATGCATTGCAAAGAGTGAAATTAGTGGATGATCTTCTGGTGGGCCCAGGTTCTCATACCATAGTGGGCCCCAAAGTGTCTGGAGAAAAAAAATTGGAGCTGCCTTAGGATCCAATAACTTATAATTAGGGTCAATTTCTTTGAATCACATGCTATTAGACTTTATTGATTATATGGAGTTTGGGCCCCAAGTATAGCTTCCTCTGGGTGGGGCATAAACCCAAGTCCGACCCTGGATTCACTCATAAAGTTTTTTAGTACCAATCAGCTTGTTCAAGTTTACACCATATATGGGATTAGTTACTTTGCCTTGTATTCTTTTAATCACGGTTTTTTGCGGTGTTTTTTTTCTCATTTTTAGACTGTTTTATGCAGCCAGGTTATTATTAGTCTATAGTGCATTTTGAAATACGCTACAAAGTGGGCTTTTTAATGGTATTTTGTGTTGCATTTGAGTGTTTTTAGAGTTTTGGTACTGTTTAAAAACCACAGCATGGATAGGTATGCCATTTTTTTTCTGTCATTTTTCCGTATCCATACAAAAACACAATAAAACGTCAGCTGCCAATTAAAGAAAAAATCAGTGAAGGAAGCCAAAAGGATAAATGAGAACATGATACTGTAGACATTGGCAGCAGAAAGTTGGTCATTATGTTTCCTAATAATTTTGTTGCATAGAAAATAAAAGTATTTACTAAACCAGACATGTCAGGAGAGGTGACAGATCCGCTTTAATTATTTTACTGCATAATCTTTATGAAATCTGTATGTATTCACAAGTGTTCTCCTGCTGTGAGTTTCAATGTTAATACTGTACTGTATGTCCTATAGACAGAGATCAATGCACCTGTACCAACATAATACAGAACATATTCTCACAACTGAGATATATTAGCTGCTTAAAGGCTATGTACACCTTTGGAGACAGTTTTTAATTTTATGATTGCATTTTACTCATTTTGAGCTAAAAAAATTTTCAATTGGTCTTTATTAAAAAATATTGAGCTGTTCTGTCAAAAAGGGCTAACTAGCTGTGTGAATCGTACTTTTTACTTTTACTTTGTGCCGCCCTAATAACCCTTATCTCTAATTTACTAAGAGGTCATAAAACACTTATTTAAGTCACATTCTTATCAGTAAGATAAGAACTTAGCTATAATGGGTGTTTATAATGGTAGAGAGCAGAGATAATTAGCCCATCAGCATCCTGCTTGACGGAGCAGAGAGAAAATTCAGATCCCTCAATTAGAGCATCTCAGCCCTGTACAGAAAAAGGGCTCCAAATTTGTAATAAAGACCAATTTATAAAATGATTTTTAGCTCAAAATGACTACAAGGCAATAATACAAAAAAACAATTGCCCCCAAAGGTGTACATAGCCTTTAATGAGATTTTCCTACTTTTTTATACTGATAACCTAGTCTCAGGATAGGTTATCAGTATCTGATCGGTGGGGGTCTGACAACCAGGAACCCTGCTGGTCAGCTGTTTGACAATGCTGCGGTGCTGCCTTCTTACATTGTAGATTGTATAGTGGCTGTGCTTGGTATTGCAGCTTAGCCTCATTCACACGAATGGTACTGAGCTGTACCCAGGTCATGTGACCAACGAACCTTCTCAAACAGCTGATCAGCAGAGGCCCTCGTCAGGCAGAGAGTTCCACAGTCTCACTGCTCTTACCATAAAGAATCCTCTTCTATGTTTGTGTACAAACCTTCTTTCCTCCAGACGCAGAGGATGTCCCTCGTCACAGTCACAGTCCTGGGGATAAATAGATGATGGGGAGAATCTCTGTACTGATCCCTGATATATTGTATACATAGTTATTAGATCTCCCCTGAGTTGTCTTTTTTTAAAGTGAATAACCCTAATTTTGATAATGTTTTCTGGGTACTGTAGTCCACCCATTCAACGTTCCAAGTTATTACTTTATTTGCCCTCTCTGAACCCTCTCCAGCTCTGCAATGTCTGTCTTGTTCACAGGAGCCCAGAATTGTACACCTGACTTGTCTGTGATGTGACTGAATTTTTATCTTCAGCTATTGCATAAAGATATTAATGTATTACATTGTTCTTGGCTCAGAGTTGGCTTTATGTGGCGCACACATGGAGTTTGAAGACAATTGTGAATGTGTGTGCAAGCTGAAATGTCCCGGAAACCTCGTGCTGAATAAAGAGAACTGTACCTGTAGTGAATGCAGTGAAAGTCTGGATAGCTGCTGTGAAAAGAGGAAAATATTTCACCCAGAAACCTGCAGGTGAGGATTTCCAGTGAGGAACATGGTGCTTTAAAGGGGTTTCCCAGAGAAAACATTTTTAAAAAATGAGGTTGGAATGAGCTTAAAAAACAAACAAAAAACAACCATCATTAGTCACATTGATGTTGTGTTGCTGCTCCAGTTCCTGCTCTTCTCCACTTCCTGGTCACAGGCTCAACACACCAGAAACGGCTTGGATCGCCCACTCAGCCAACCACTGCCTGCAGCAATGACCTGCCTCGTCCAGTGATTGGCTGAGAGGACAGTCCAAACCATTCCCTGCATGTGAAGCCTGAGACCAGGGATTGGAGAGGAGTGAGGACAAGCACAGCAGAAAGACAACAGCGCCAGAGGATAAGCAAGGTAAGCAATGATGGTTGGTTGTTTTAACCCTTTCTATGTTTTTAAATAAAATGGTTCACCAGAAAAATTTCGTAATCTACTGATAATACAGATAGGCTACAAATACTGCATCAAGACCTGAATTCCCCTTCAAGCTTGTATTGTTTGGAAGTACCTGGGATAGTCATTAGGAAACTTCTATTTCTGATGGGCCTTGAAGGGATTATGTAATATTAGAAAAACATCTTCCAAAATCAGCATCACTCCTATCCATGGGCCGTATATGATATTGCGGTTTGGCCCCTGTCACTTCAATGGTGCTCAGCCATTTCGAAAAGTGTGAGGAGAAAGTTGCATAGCTGCCAGGAGTTATAGAATACACCACAATTTTTTTTTAATTATTGGTGAAATTGTATGCAGCCGAAAAAAATAGAAATGGGTTTAACTTGCCTAGTGAGTTGCGCCAAATGCTGCCCATATTTCGGTCAGTTGAAGACCCCTATTTTAGCCTACATTGTATCAAGGGATATCCTCAACCCCTGTTTATATACCTTATTAGGACATATGGATATGATACAGAGGGGTATGCTGGTCAGAAGCCACTTCTATGTCCCTGCATAGAGATTCACTAGCAACAGCTCATATTAATGGGGCTGCCTGTGATAAATACGATACTAGGAAATAACAGGGTCTTAGGAAATAGCAACCTGCAGACTAGCTTAAAGGGTTCTCTGGGAATTAAGAAAATGAAAATTCTTAAATATACTTTATTCTAAATATTTCCCATTTATCTTCCATTATCATAATGGTTTGTTTTGTCTGCGGAGCAATCATTAAGGAGAAACAAAATGGCCGCTGTCCTATAGTACATACAGAACCTGTCCTAATCACACAGCAGGACAAGTTACTTCACAACACTGAGCTAAAGAGCTGCCTCATCCTCCTCTCCTACTTATTCAGGATTGTGATCCTGAATATAAGATGATAAATATTTAGCTGAATCTCTGTAGGAATGGAGTTCATGAGCAGATGTGGGTAATGATCAGCAGCTCTTGTATGCAGTCTTCATTACCACAGCCCCACATTACCACAGTCTGTCCTGTCCATCCTCTCTGTACTTCATGTCTCCTCATGAACTCCATTCCACAAACATTCAGCTAAATAATCTTATAAACTGTATTCATGACCATAATTCCTGACAAGCAGAGCAGAGAGGAGGACGAGGCAGCTCTTGTACCTCAGTGATGTGAAAGTAACTTGTCCTCCTGTGTGATTAGGACAGGTTTTGTGTGTACTGATAGGACGGCGGCCATTTTGTTTCTCCTAATCATTGCCTCCCTAGACAAAACGAACCAGTATAACTAATGAAAGGTATTTGGGAATATATTTATTATAAAGTAATACTTATGTATTTTCATTTTCTTAATTACCCGGAGAACCCCTTTAAGGGGTTGTCGTCATCTTAGACCTCTGGGACCCGCACCTATATCGGGAACGGAGGCCACCAAGAATAACAAAGGAATGGAAAGCAGAGTTATTAAAAAAAGATGCTCCGGAATTGGTTATATATCATGGGAGTTACAAGTAGTTACTAACAGACATGTCAGGAGAGGTGACAAATCCTCTTTAATCACTATGAAAACTTTAAGTACCCTGATCTCTGAAGGTACAGTACATGTTGTGGAACCTATCCCAGATCATGTGCCATGAAAACCATGGCAGGGTGTAGATATTGTGCTTAATCAGTTGATTCTACACAGGATATCTGTGATAAACTGCACATGGCAGAAACCAGAAGGGAACATATTGAGATCATAATCTCTCAGTAGTGCAGCCTCAGGTTTTTGGTCTGCAACTTTAATAGATCCTATCTTAGCAAAACCATAATATTTTAAAGTAGTTCTCACATGTTTCATTTTTCTGGTAGGGCCTTCGGTACATAGATGATTTATCCTGTAGTGGGCCACTACCATTCTTATGTGATTACCTTCTGTCCCACAGCTGTAAAGACGATTGCCCATTCCAAGCCAAAGTGTGCCCAGGTGGTAGAAGAGTCTGTGCAAAACAGCTGCCCCTGCCTCAGAAGAGGACTTAACCTCAGAGACAATCCATAAGTAGAAGGCATCACAGATCCAGAACTCACAAGACAATTCAGAGCATTACCATGAGGAGCACATTCATATATCTATATCTACTGTTAATAAGGTGGACAATGATGTCTGAGGAGAAATAATAGCAGTACAGACAATAGTCCAATGGATTTCTGCTGTGATGGATGTAAATGAGCCACCAAAACCAGCTCCAGCAATCCTTGCTGATCAGTGTGATCACTTCATCTGAACCTGAGACCCATTAAAATCTATGGTGGACTATCTGGACTGAATTTGTGGTTGGTCAGTGACAGCAGAGTTGATTAGATCTACAACTCTTGGCCTCTAAGGCAGAATCAACCACAGTCTAGGAAGCTTAAACTATATGTTTGCTGGAAAAAATATATCTCAAGATACGTATGTTGATAAGAACAATGTGGATGGAAGTCATCACCAGTCAAACCTTAACTGAGAGGGAGAATACCTCATTTGCTTAAACGAGTTTTCCAGAAGTACAATATTGATGACCTATCTTCAGGATAGGTCACCAATATCAGATCGATGGGGGTCCAACTTCCAGCACCCTGACTATCAGCAGTCTGGTGGTTGGGCCTGAGCTGCAATATCAAGCACTGCCAGCATTGTGCTTGGTAAATTGTGAGGAGGCTGCAAAACTCCCCAGAGAGCCATGGCCTCTTTAAACAGCTGATTTAAGAGGGCGCTGGGAGTTGGACCCCCACCAATCTGATATTGATGATCTATCCTGAGGATAGGTCATCAATATAGTACTCCCATAAAACTACTTTAAAATTGATTTAAAAAATCCCATTACAAATTTATATTTTTTTAGGATAAATATTCATTGGTTTATGAAATGTACATGGGATAGGAATAACAAAGATATCAAAACTTTAAAATGTAAAAAGATTTATAAAATGAGTCTTATCTGTCACACCAGATGTATGATTGTCTTCAACACCAGTTGTACAAATTCCCATGAAGAGAGCCCCCCCTAGTGGTGGCTACAAGTAGCCAGATATCATAAAACTATGGTTGTGGGAAGGAAAGCTGATTAATATCCTGTTATAAATATATAATGTGACATCAATCAGCACAGAATTTGTACCTCGAAATAGAACAGGTAGACATTAAGGTGATTGTCCATATCTCATCAATGCCCTGCCCACTTGCAGGGAGGAGGCAGCATCATACAGGCTCTGGTGTCTGCCGCTGTGATGTTCTCTAAGGATGGTGGAGGATGTATCACACGATGTGTTTCTCAAATCCAGAGCAGCATTCCTGAGCATCTAAGTTAGGGGACATTCATATAACTGTATGTATTTTGTGGTCCGCAAAATACTGATGACGTCCGCGTAGCATCCATTTTTTTAGGGGAACCCATTGACTTCTATAGGTCCATGGTCTGCTTTTGCAGCCAAGAATAAGACATGTTCTATCATCTGCGGAACAGACATACTGATGGGGAAAGTACGCAGAAGACATCAGTGTGCTTTCCGCATCCGTATGTCCGTTTGGAAAAAGATAGAAAGTCCTATTTTTGGCTGCAAATGTGGACTACGAACCCACTGAAGTGATGAGTCCGCAAAAAAAAATGTATTGAACAATGACGGCATCCGTATTGTGCGGATCCACGCTTTGCAGACCGCAAAATGCATACGGTTGGGTGAATGCACCCTACCTTACATCAGTAAATTTGGTGTTTTGGTGTATTGAAAGCTACGGACACCTTTGGGGCAAGTTTTAATCATTGCATTGTACTCATTTTGGGCTAAAAAACTTTTTTTTTTCAATTGGTCTTCATTAAAAAAAAATTGTCAACAGTGTTTTTCCAAGTAAGGCAGACAGCAATAGTCTGTAGATGTCATGAAAGTGAAAGCTATAATGGAAAAACTGTTGAGCCCAAAATTAGTAAAATGCAATGAGAAAGAAATTCCCCAATGGCGTCTATAGACTTTATATATACTTTTAAGGGGCCAAATAACCCCCTTAGTTTAAAGGGGTTGTCTCACTTCAGTAAGTTGCAGTTATCATGTAGAGAAAGTTAATACAAGGAACTTCCTAATGTATTGTGATTGTCCACATTGCCTCCTTTGCTGGCTGGATTCATTTTTCAATCACATTATGCACTGCTCGTTTCCATGGTTACAGACCACCCTGCAATGAAGCAGTGGTGGTCGTTCTTGCACAATATAGGAAGAAGCACTAGCCTATATGTGCTCCCATGGTTCCGGCCACCACAGAGGCTGATGCTTTTTCCTATAGTGTGCAAGCAGGACCACTACTGCTGGATTGCAGGGTGGTTTGTAACCATGGAAACGAGCAGTGTATAATGTGATGACAAATGAATCCAGCCAGCAAAGGAGGCAATATGGACAATCACAATACATTAGTAAGCGGCTTGTATTAACTTTCTCTACATGATAAATGCCACTTACTGAAGTGAGACAACCCTTTAATATAAAAAAAGTAAGCCTGGGCCCGCACTTTTTGTAATGGGGCCATACAATTCTTTGTTCTGTATGTCTATCAGGACATGGATAGCGGTTTTCTTCATGAACCAGCAGCATTTTTAACTATAGCTGTATAAGGGCAGATATAAGGAGGAAAATGGACTGGTATATGAAGTTGGGAGACCCCTCTCGCCGTGCGGCACAAGGAGGCTGCGAGTTGTGAGATCTGACAGAATATAAGGACATACTATATATGTAAAGAACCTGTGGTTGTGGTTTATCAGTGGGAGAGAACCAGCTCATGGTTGGGATTATTTTTGTATTTTTGTATGACTATTTTATAGCTTACCTTATTAATCTGGTTTGGCTGCAGATGCTTCAAACTGTTTAGACCGTCTGACTCCAACATCACTTTGTGTGGCCTAAATGTGCTGAAATTATAACACGTTTTATATGTAAAGCTGCTGCAATATCACACAAATAAAACACATTTACATACACCGATTGACGCAATAAACCACATTTATTTCATCATTCTGTTAAAGGTTGGCCAGGTTCACAACACACACAATGAAAAGGTGACACTGTGGAACCAGCCCAAAAATCTGCATCAAAATGTGTCACACGCAGATTCCATTTTTTACGTTGACCATGAATGGGATTTGTTAAAACCCCATCCACTTACATTGTACTGTACTTTATTGCGTAATTTCAGCGTGGATGCCGCAAATGAAATTCTGCAAATGTGAAACGGGTGAATGATTAACTATTTACATCTGACCACTAGTGTGGATTACCTAATGAAAGGTTTATACTGCAGTTTCCTGCATCCTGGGTCTTGTTCCACCAACTTCCTTTCCCTGGCTTGGTTACTTCTGGCCAGGCATGGGCATGGTCACGTACACTGCTGCAGCCAATGACTGACTTCAGCAGTGAAGTGTCCCCAAGTGGCACATGACCCAGCAGTGAGGTGCTGCTTGGGGAATACGTCACCACTGAATCCAGTCATTGGCTTTGGCAGTGCTTGTGACTATGACCATACCAAGCTGGAGTATGTAGGATGGCGGAACAGAACCTAGGGTACAGTTAATATAGACACGGCAAACTAAGGGCTGTCTAGACCTGCATCCAATATATAACAGGGGCTCAGGCTGGTTGATAAATGTGGTGCAGGGATAGACACTTGTCGCATTTTAGGTGACACCCTTTACAGAACTAGGTGCAGAAATATTCTCCAAACCTACATGCGCAAAATTGCAGTACTTTTTGGCATATTTTACATGAAAATCTAGGTGCGATCACATCAAAAAGTGTCTAAAACACTTAAAGAGGACGTTTCACCTCTCCTGACATGTCTGTTTTAATAGCTTCATGCTTTCCCCATGTAATAACAATTCTGGAGCATCTATTCTTATGTCTCTATGTCGTACTATTCCTTTATTATTTTTACTAAAAGTTATGAATGAATTGCTATTAGCCTTCAGTAAGGGTACGGAGTGGAGGAAACCATTTGGGGGGGTGTACCTGCACAGACTCACGCTATCCAATCAGTGCTGCCATTTTCAGACTGTGCAGGTACACACTTCCAACTGGTTACCATCCCTCTGTACCCTTACTGCAGACTGCTAGCAATTCATTCATAACTTCTAGTAGAAATAATAAAGAATGCACAACATAGAGACTTAAGAATAGTGGCTCCAGAATTGTTATTACATGGGGAATGCATGAAGCTATTAAAACAGGCATGTCAGGAGCGGTGACAGGTCCTCTTTAATCAACGTGGCATGAACCATGGGGGAGATTTATCATACTGGTGTAAAGTATAACCGGCTTAGTTGCCCATAGTGACCATCAGAGTCCACCTTTCCTTTTCCAAAGGAGCTGTGAAAAATGAAAGGTGGAATCTGATTGGTTGCTATGGGCAACTAAGCAGTTTTCCTTTACACCAGTTTGATTGTAAATCTCCCCCTATGTACACCAAAATTCTGCTCAGTCTGATTAGTAAATCAGCCCCTATGTGTCTCTGCACTATACTTCAGCCGGACACAACTCAGAGCCATGAAAGCTGTGTGCCTCTCAGCTAACATACTAAAATAGCAGAACTTTTTGACTGTTAACAATATTTCCAACATTTCGTCGTGATTTTTCAGCCGCTGCACAACTACAACTCCCATCATTCTCCAATAGCCCCGAAACATTTGGAGAGCCATCGGTAGGAAACCACTGAAACAGAGCAAGATATTTAATATTCATATATGTCTCATTTTTCCTGTTGGACGATTGAGAAGATTATTAGACTGGCCAACCTCCGATTGTTTTCTTCATCAATCTGCAGCGCAGTCATAGTACATCTGGAAATCTCACTGATGATGTAATTAAAGTGGGATCGGAACTATATTCACACTATGTCTTAACAGGCCCAATGTATTACTGTGTGGGGAATTAGAGAATGTGGACTTGTACTACCGTCAGGATCGTATGATATAATAAATTACCTGCAAGGATAAGTAAATGTCACTACCAGCAGCGTGGAGAGATCCTCATACTGCACCTCTCTTGATGTACAGACCTGCTGACTCCAGCATAGAAGAATTCTCCTGACATCTGTAGTCTGCCAAAATTGGATACCGCTACATGTGGTTTCTGTCAGTAGGAAACCACATGTAGCAGTTATATATAGCCACTACCATGCATGATGTGTATGTACTGAACATACAGTGCACATTCACCTGTCCCTCTTTCTGGATTAGTAAATGTATTATCATACTCCAGAGAGTGCGAGTCTGGTTCCTAGCTGTATATTAGGCCCATATGGTATACTATATCATGAGTTATTGCTAATTGGCGGTCAAAATGGTGAATATCCAGCTAATCATTTTGTAGTGGATACATTTACATGCCGTGGATTTAAAGGAGTTTTCCGAGATTACTATGGTTATCCAATAAATTATATTGACGACCTTTGTATAAAATTGGTGGGCACACTCCTATTCTGGGTTCTTTTTGTAATAAAATGATAATGCCTTATATTAATATGATAAAAGTACTGTATCACCTTATATTAAAATATAATGCATTTATTATATAAAAGTAGCATATATAAATCAATGTATAATAGGATCCTATTAAAAAATAATAAATAAACAGTCCATAATTATATATAAAAATATAAATATGAAAAATGAAAAAACTAAAAATAAAAGATGTTAAAAGATGTTAAAATTAAAAATCCCTATTTAAAAATCCAAAAATAGTCAATAAGTTTTGAGGGAGTAATTCTGGTTTGTAGTAGTCCTTAGATAATGGTCTCTATTAGTTTGTGACAGTACGACAATATATTTCAATTGTTAGTAGTTGTCTCCATATACAGTAGTCTAGTAATGCCGGTATTGTTGCAGCGCTGATGCACTTATCAGCGCTGTCTTCTGGGTGATATTTATAATATTTTACAGTATTGAAATAGTTTGTTGTGGCTCCAGAGATTTTTATGCCAGCGCTGATATTGTATTGGGTGCTGGCGATATTGCCAGCAAACTATTGCAATACTGTAACATATTATAAATATCACCCAGAAGACAGCTCTAATATGTCTCTATATTGTTTTGCTGTACCATGCATTGTAAATAATGCACAGATTTGAAGCAAATTACTTGGAGTGCTGTGGACCCCTCAATTTACTAATTTGTCACCATACATTGGTCACATGGTCTAGTTGCAGCTCAGCCCCTTAGAAGTGAATGGGGCTGAGCTGCAATACCAAGCACAGCTGCTGTACTATCTATGGAGATGTGCTTGGAGAGAGGTTGGGGGAACATGGCGGCTTCCTGAAACAGGGGTGCTGGGACTCAGACCCCCATTGATCAGATAATGATGACGTATCCTAAGGATACGTCATCATTATCCATTTATAAATAACCCCTTTAACAGATATGTAGATGCAATTGCTTACATCATGTACATCTTATTTTTTTTTCAATTTGGATTCTGCTGACCCATTTTCACCATGCAAGCCAATCCCTCTGGTTTGTTTCCATCCTGTATTTAGCACTTCCTGTTGCTGTATCCAACCAAACCCATGATGCACTTCTCCTTCCTCTGCCACAGCTCTAACACTATCCCTAAAAATGCCTGACTAGTTTATAGCTCCTCCCACCCATCTAGTTACATAGACACTCCCTTATCACTTCCACGCCCATGGACTTAACATCACAGGAAATGAGAAAACTAAGACTGGGCCCCCTCTTGTCCTGGTCCCCATAGCAGTCGCATGGTCTGCTGCTATGGTAGTTACGCCCCTGATATCCTTAGGACAGATTGTCAATACCAGATAAATGGAGGTACAACACTGGGCACTGGAACTAACACAGATGGCGCCAGAAGCACAGTCCTGCCCGCTGTTGTGCCAGGTTACTGAAGATCAGCTCTTATTCACTTAGGAATTATAACCTGGTAGAGATCTATAGTGACATCAGCACCAAAAGCATCTGACTATGTGCTATCAAATATTTGGACCTGGTTCCAGGATGCTGACCATAGAGGTTACCACAGAGCCGACAGCTATGACATAAGGTTCCACAATGAGGATGGCCGCGGCTGCCAGTCTAGTACTGTATCTGCACTTCGCTGCAGCAAAAAAAAAAAAAATTTTATGTTAATACCGCCACCTGCTGTCCAAGAGAGGCAAATACACCCCATTATTCTTTCTAGCTTCATACAACAGCTGAAATTTCCATATTTCTCTGTCCCGGCTGCTTTTGGAACAGATTATCATCATATCTGTAATATTTCACTCGCTCTGTTGCTCTAGAAATTGTCAGATTGCTAAAAAGTAATAAAAACCTTATATAATATTTCACGATTTACTGGTATCTAATGCTACTTAGTGTCCTTCTGAACACCTGCAATGCTGGGAGTCATGCCAAGCCTGTATCCAGCTCATGATCAAATAGCTCCTGTTGTCAAAGACAACAACTAACATTTGTAATGCGCTTTTTTCATAAGGAATCATTCATCCTCCTTGGGGTCACAAAAATTGTCGTTTGCAAACAACGAGTCTGTATGGGAACAAGCGATGGCATCAGTGATCACTCCTTCCCATACTGTGAAGGAGATCGCTGCATTTAATAGCAGCGTTCTCCTCCACTGACGAGCAGGTGGTTGCCGGAAGGAACGCTTTCAGTGATGATCTCTCTCTTACTGACCTGGGCAGTGCATGTTGGATATTGACCTTAGCAACACAAAACTTCTTGAGACGAGTTCTTCTTGAGAAGATTCTTTCATTTATTCCGAGACAAGTCAGGGAGAATATGACATGATGTAGATGGAAGCGTGGAGCAGGAGTAGAAAAATGGCAGTGCTGAGTGTGTCTGTGTGTGTCCCCAAATACACTTTTTTATACCCCAAAGAACAAAGGAATAATTAGTATTATAATACAGGTTTGTCGCAATGTACCGCAATCCATAGGAGTGAATTGTGACACATCTAAATTACATCATTATTATACATAACATGTGACCTCACAGATAATTTACTATTCATAACCATTGGCATACCTAAGTTGCACCTCCAATATCAATATGCATAAGGAAGACATATGCCTCCTCAGGGGCGTTGCTAGGCTAAAACATTCGGGGCCTGGGCCCCGGATGTTTTGTCCCAGGCACCGAATGTCCTGCCTACTAGACAAATACAACTGTATTGCAATACAATTGAATCTAATGCACTGCAAGAGATGTAGGACCTGTGATGACATCACAGTTCATGTGATCAATGCAGAAGACAAGGTTCAAAAGGACCTGCAATGATGTCACAGTCCAGTCACATGTGACCAGTTCAAGAGAGGACAGCACTGAAGAGAAGTGGGGAAGAAGCTATGGTGTGGTCTGGTACATCAGGAGAGATAAGTGAATGGAGAGGCAGAGGAATGCTGGGAGTTGTAGTCATTTAATTGGGACTGTATGTTAGGGCAGAAGGAAGGGAAGTTATTATCATGGGACTGTGAGTTGGAGGGGGCTGTGGGAGGGAGTGATGTTATTTACATGGGACTGTATATTGGAGGGACTGAAGGGAGGGAAGTGATGTTATTTACATGGGACTGTATATTGGAGGGACTGAAGGGAGGGAAGTGATGTTATTTACATGGGACTGTATATTGGAGGGACTGAAGGGAGGGAAGTGATGTTATTTATATGGGGCTATATTTTGGAGGGGGCAGGAGAGATGGTGTGATGTTATTTACACATGACTCTACAGCGGAGGGAGGGAAATAGCGTTATTTACATGGGACTGTATGGTGGAGGGGCTGAGGAATTATAATTTGTGAGGACACTAAAGGGAGGAATATAACTAAGGGGACACTTCAGGGTTGTGGTATTATAAATACAGGGGACATTAGGCATTCTTATTACTACTGGGGTCACTATAGTAGGGTCTTATAGATCTGTCTTATTTCTAAGAGCACTATGGGGGTCTTATTACTACTGAGGGGTCTGTAGAGAGCTTTATTACCACTGGGGGAACAATAGGGCGGCCTTATTACTACTGGGGGCTCTGTGAGGGTATTATTAATACGGGGGGCTCTTCTAATGGAAGCACTCTTGAGAAGCATTATGACTGTTGTGGGCACTATTACTAATGAGGGCATTGTAGAAAGGAATTACTATTGGTGGACTATGGGAAGCACTATTACTATGGGGGGCACTGATATTTCTTCAGGATAGAATTTGGGGGCATTGGGGGGTACAGCAAGCAGCAGGATAACACTGTTGGGGACTCCAGGTGGAGAGATAATGATAGAAATGTGACGAGGAAGCTAAGTTGTCTGTGTGTCACGCTCTGCAGAGACTAGGAGCGGCTGAGAGACATTGTCCAGACCAAATGGAGAAGACGATGACAGAGAAAATCTACATCACAGGAGACGTCACCTGGGAGGCGCTGAATGTGAGGTGTGTGCTGCTGTATAGCAGGGGTGGGGCGAGGGTCGACATAGAAAATTGGGCCATATTTATTAGGGCTTGGGCCCCGGATCTTTTGAGACCCTAGCAACGCCCCTGCGCCTCCTTATACTTCATGATAGTTAATTGGCTAAAATTTTTCTAACACATATAAGAATGAATATCTAATGTATCTTTAACCTTCGATCCCTCGTCCTCTGATTCCATTATCCTTGAAAGTGTTTGTTTGCCATAAACTAAAGAAGCTGACAAGAGTCCACTAACCAAGTATCTAAAAGAAGCTATGGAAGACATAAATATGTCACTGAGACTCCATGATCTCATAACTAGCTAGTCCTAAACAGAAAACATAGGCTTTCATTGATCACCAAAGGACCTCTATTTTTTTAGCAACAGTCCATCAGAATTCAAGGCGACTCTTTAGCTAAGCTTAAAGGTGGAAATGTAAGAGGTCTAAGACAACATGGCTGACCATCAGATCTAATCCTGATTCTACAACAGTGCTTTCCAGAGAGTGGGGGGTGCAGGACATAACGCTCTGCCTCCAAAGGTTTTGGTGTGGATCCTGGGCTTGGACAGTTTTCTCAAGCCTGTTGATCTAAGGGAACAGCAAGGGGTGAAGGGCTGCAGTGATTTTTTAGGTAGCTGGGGCCTAAGTTATGCATGGCTTTGAAGGTCTGTAAGCAGATTTTAAGTTATTCTCCATTTTACGGGCAGCCGGTTCAGAGAACGGAGGATGGTTGTTATGGGAGCATGCTGGGGCTGATCGGTTATTAATCTAGCTGCTGTGTTGTGAACTAGCCGGAGGCGGTGTATTGCTTTGTCTGGGAGGCCTATGTAAAGGGCATTACGGTGGTCCAGCCACAAGGTTAGGAATAATAATAATATTTATTTATATAGCTCCACCATATTCCGCAGCGCTTTACAAATTCATAGACTTCATGTACAAAACAAAAGACATCACAATTTAACTAGCTAATATACAACTGAAACACTAGGAGTCAGGGCCCTGCTCGCAAGAGCTTACAATCTATGAGGAATTGGGGGTGATACATAAGGTTTATTGTGATAAGTAGGATTCAAGCCATTTTTGTACTGAAAGCAGTGGTGAAGGCCAATTTGCTTCCGATGTAGGACTGTTAGAGGATCGAGTTCAGGCCTGGGGAGTTGGGGGGGGGGGTTTACTCGCGGAATAGTAATTTTATGAAGCTTTATAAGCCTGCCTGATAAGATGTGTTTTTAAGGCATGTTTGAAGGTGGAGAAGTTGTGAATTGTCCTAATATTCCGCAGCATGGTATTCCAGAGAGTAGGTGCAGCTCGAGAAAATTCTTGTAGACGGGAATGAGAGGTACGCATTATGGAAGATTGTAATCTTAGATCACTAACAGAACGGAGAGCATGAGTAGGGTGGTAGACGGAGAAGAGGGAGGAGATGTATGGAGGTGCAGCACTGTGGAGAGCTTTGTGGGTGAGAAGTGTGAACTGTATTCTGTGGTGGATGGGCAACCAGTGAAATGATTGGCACATACTAGTAGCATCAGTATAGCGGGTGGATAGATAGATGAGCCTGGCTGCAGCATTTATGACAGACTGAAGGGGGGAGAGTTTAGTGTGAGGGAGACCGATTAGTAATGAATTACAGTAGTCAAGACGAGAATGAATCAAGGCAACAACAAGTGTTTTGGCCATTTCCACTGTAAGCAAAGGGCGGATTCTGGAAATATTCTTGAGGTGCAGACAACAAGAGCGAGCAAGACAGCGGGCATGTTGCCCAAAAGTTACGATAGTGCCACAGACCGAAACTGAAATATCAATTTAGGTGAGTTAGTAGATAGAGAATGACAAGAAATTCAGTTTTTGAGAGGTTCAGTTTTAGATACAGAGAGGATATGATATTAGAGACAGCTGCCAGACAATCACTGGTATTTTGGAGTAAAGCAGTGGTGATGTCGGGATGAAGTGTAAAGTTGGGTGTCATCAGCATAGAGATGGTACCGAAAGCCAAATCTACTGATAGTCTGTCCAATGGGGGCTGTGTAGAGAGAGAAGAGTAGAGGACCTAGTACTGAGCCCTGAGGAACCCCAACATCAAGAGGAAGAGGAGAAGAAGGTAAGTACCAGTGTAGATACATCTTCTACTGGAATGAGGTGTTTCATTCTTACAATGTTTCTTAGGTGAAAGTATGAAGGTTTAACAATGGCTGATATCTGATTTCTAACAGACAGATCCCCATCAATAACTGGACCAAAGCTGCGTACATGGTCTGAGTTTTGAAGGGTTGTGCTTCCCAGGGATGGAGGTGTCAGATGTGCAAGTTGTCACTTTTCTGTCAGGCGCTACCCTCCAACCAGAAGAACTTCAGCTTTGACCGGGTTCAAGGGTTAACTGTCTGAAAAAATCGCTTAAAATCTACTTTATTGATTAAATATTAAAACACCAAACACCATTTCAGGCTAAAGGGGAGATACCACATGGTCAGGAAAAACAGCATACGTGCCTGACTAGCTATGTGGCACTACCCCCACTAACAAAAGGTGTGCTGTGTATGTGGCTAATATTATTTCTGTAAACCACACTACAGATACTGTACAGGGATGTTGGTTAGTGTGTAGCTGGATAACCTATCCTGTCACATTTAACAGGTATAGGTTCGGGCCATATGGAGACCCCAGGCGCAGTACTAGGGGTGTAGACCCCAATATTGGCCACCTATTCTCCCAGTATATCACCACTAACAGCACACAATATCCCCTGCTTCAGGCGGTACATAAGTAGCACGGTAATGAAAACCAATCGCGCTGCGGCTCAACGCGTTTCTATGTCACATGTGGCGTGACTGTCATCAGGAGCCTATTCATTCGCAATCTAGCAAATGGTTTCCTGCCTACTATAGTGGCACGCTGCGCACCTAAGTGATGTGCGACAGCGTGTATAGTACCCGGCACTATGGCGGCCGTAACGCGTGCCAAACATTCCGGTGTTTAAAAGGATTAAGCGCCTCCCCCCTGGGCCGGACTCGGACGGCATGGCCAATCCCAGGCTGAACCAGGGAGACTCATCGTGTTCGTCCCTCATACATTGTTGCGGCACGGGAGGATACAAATTAGCTGTGTTATAGTGACTTATATCGGCGGCCATAAACAAAATCGAGTGAGTAATACATAGTGATTATGAATGTAGTCTAAGTATTTAGGAAGGAGCAATTATAATGACTAATAAAAGGAACAATGCATTAACCCCAAAGGGGTCAGCAGCAACTCATATAATAAATCAGATAAAACAGGTATATGACAAGTGATCATTTAATCCAAAGGGTTTCAGGGTCTTCAGGGTAAAAATCCAGTGAGCCTCTTTGCGAAGTAGCAGGTTATCAATGTCACCCCCACGTACTGATGCCATTACATGTTCTATGCCCTGGAAGATCACACAATCTTTTTGTCCAGTATGTTTATCTTGAACATGTAGTGCTATCGGGGTGTCAGCACAGTTATTAATGTCGCATAGATGTTCACCCACTCTTCTCCTAAATTCTCTTTTGGTCTTACCAACATATTGCATAGAGCAAAAACATGTGGCTAGGTACACGTGACAGTTCTACAATTTATGTGTCAGAGTCGTGTACCTAGCCACATGTTTTTGCTCATCACTTAGGTGCGCAGCGTGCCACTATAGTAGGCAGGAAACCATTTGCTAGATTGCGACTGAATAGGCTCCTGATGACAGTCACGCCACATGTGACATAGAAACGCGTTGAGCCGCAGCGCGATTGGTTTTCATTACCGTGCTACTTATGTACCGCCTGAAGCAGGGGATATTGTCTGCTGTTAGTGGTGATATACTGGGAGAATAGGTGGCCAATATTGGGGTCTACACCCCTAGTACTGCGCCTGGGGTCTCCATATGGCCCGAACCTATACCTGTTAAATGTGACAGGATAGGTTATCCAGCTACACACTAACCAACATCCCTGTACAGTATCTGTAGTGTGGTTTACAGAAATAATATTAGCCACATACACAGCACACCTTTTGTTAGTGGGGGTAGTGCCACATAGCTAGTCAGGCACGGATGCTGTTTTTCCTGACCATGTGGTATCTCCCCTTTAGCCTGAAATGGTGTTTGGTGTTTTAATATTTAATCAATAAAGTAGATTTTAAGCGATTTTTTCAGGCAGTTAACCCTTGTATTGATCTATAATCGCGAACCTCCTATCGGCATCACAGTTAATTTATTCTTTGACCGGGTTCAGTTTTAGCCAGCTGGCATCCATCCATTCTTGCAGTTCAGCTCAACAGGAATTTATGGCTGGGGATGGGTCATGGACTCCGGGCTTAAAGGAAAGGTACAGTTGACTACCGTCTGCATAGCAGTGGTATGCCCGACCATGGCTCTGGATTATTTTGCCTAATGGTAGCACATAAAGGGAAAACCTTAATTATTACTGGGTTAGGGAATTGTACAGTAGACGTCCCGTTGCTGGAGACTGGGGTTATTATACTGCCATGCTTCTCACCATACTTTCTGAATAGCCAACTGTACCCCTAGACCAGTCATGTACAACCTGGAGCCCGCTGGTTTCATGTAGCCTGCACTGCTTCTAGTTGCAGCCCCCGTCTTGCTGACCTAACACAGATGTGTCTGCTGACTACCAGTGCCAGCCCCTGCAGGATTGCATCGCACGCTCGTTGGTTGATACAGGCGCCTGTCACAGTTACAGTCTTGTCTGCGTGACAGGAGATGCACTAACCATTGAGCAGTTCCCTCTGGGAAAGAGGTGACTGGTCACTGAATGGCAGGGTCACATCAGTGCAGAGGAGCAGTCAGCAGCTTCCAGGGAGAAGCAGGGGAAGCACAAACAGCTATAGTCCAACCCGCAGTGAGAGTGGACTGTCTCTTCTCTGCGCAGTGAAAGAGATCCTGAGGCAGCTGTCTACTCTGCCTCCATCTCCCCCAAAAAAGCCCTTTGCAGGTTACGTCTCCACCTTACTACACTCCATCTTGTGCCTCCTTGGGTACCCGTCACCTCCTCTTCTCAGAATCCCAGACACCTTGTTTTTCCCCTCTGCCTGACACCTTTTCCTTCACCCTTTACAGCTTCCGTCACTTCATGTTCCCCTCACCTCTACACCTACAGAGCCCGAGCTTTTGTCCCTCTCTATGCCCCCATACTATATATCAAAACCTTTGTCAGCAGTGCCCCCTATTTTTAACCCCTTCAGGCTATATGATGGATATATCTGTCTTACACGCACAGGGTATGTATGAACTGGGCTCACAAGCTGACAAGTGCTGGGTGTATAATACAGCCGATACCCACCGGCAATGGGATCGGAGATAACTCTGATCCTGGTCATTTAACATCTAAGATGGCACAATATAGCAACCACGGCATCAGAGTTAGAGAGGGCTCCAGCTGCCCTACGATCAGATTCCCTGTGGGGAATTTACGGAGTAACAATTGGTTGCTATGACAGCCTGGGGCCTTGTGAACCCTCCTAAGCCTGCCATAGCAAATGGCTTGTTAAATTTATAGGCAGTGTGGAGAATTCCAATACAATGTAATAGTATACTGTTGCAGTCTATGGTATAAGCAATCTAATGCTGAAAGGCTCAATTTCTCTAGAGGGCCTAAACGAGTAAAAAAAAAAAAAAGTAAAACAGCATTTGTATGGTTGCATCCGAAAGTGTCCAAATTATTCAATTATATAAAAAAAAAGGGTACACCACATTTTTTTATGTCATTTTTGTACGTACCCCAAAATGGAACCAGTAAAAACTACAGCTCGTCCTGCAACTTGTGTTATGTATAATTTCATATACAAGACATTACATATTCCTGATGTAATTTCTTTATTCAAACCAACATGCGCAAATAATACAAATTATAATAGCGTATTTACCATTTTGTGTATAGAACATATTTTTTCCTGAGCTCTGCCCTCTGTAGGGCTTGTCCACAAAAATCACGTCAGGGAGGACAGCACACAGACACCATCATTGTTCAGTCTGTAATTGTACATTTTAGTGGACGGAACATCAGCAAGTTTCGCCACCGGCATGTACCGGACACCGCTGGCACTCAATGGATCCCTTTCATTATAATGGGGTTCATCAGGTATCCGGCATATACTGGCATTTCGCCAGCCAACATATTGCTGCATGAAAAGGTATTTTGTCCTTTTGCCGGAATCTGTGACATAGATGTGAACTTAGCCTTAGCGCTTATTGGTTTTACAATAAAACAGAGGTTACTCACCATTCATAAATGTGTGGAGAAACTAAAACACATTATAGCATGTAAACACATATGCAGTTTTGCGTTTTTCCCATTTTTACTTTGTCCCATGTTTAACTTTGTCTTTTGCAGTCTGCCCAAGCGACTGTTAGGTCCCCCATTGTCAAAGACAGCACAGGACCAGAAAGAGAAGCATGAAGACTCCATTCACATGACTGTAGTTTTGGTCCGCATCCTATCCACATTTGCGGATCGCACATGGACCCATTCATTTTTATGGGTCTAAAAAAAAAAAATGAGAGCGCACTGGGTGCTGTCCACATCTGTATGTCTGTTCTGCATCCCCACAAAAAAGACAGAACATGTCCTATTCTTGTCCCTTGTGGATAACAATAGGCATTATTAAAATGGGTCCAAAAAAAAAACAACGGATAAAACACGGATGTCATATGTATTTTTTGCAGATCCTTTCAGAGAAGTTCAAAAACTTTTGGCAGACTTCAGTGATGGCTGAAACCAGAGACACAGCATCTGAGATCAATGGATGGATAACTATAAACTGGATGAACTGAAACGTGATCTGTGACGTCATGGTGTTAGGCGGTGACGTCATCAATCTGTGTCACAAGATCATTTCCAAACAGCATCCCTCAGCAGCTGGCTCGGTGGACACTTAGTTCTAGCTCATAGTTCTTCAGAGGTTATTACAATGGAACATATACCTCAGATCCATCATTTCACTACACGAGTTACCACCAAAGAGACATCTCCATCTAGGAAGCTAGCTACCTGCCAGCTCTTCATCTGATATTCCCATAATTTCCCCCATGGATGCCGCACAGAGGCTTCACTCCTGTCTCCTGATTAACAAAAGGCTCAAGGGACACTCTTGTATGGCCACGCACACATGACCGTGGGGCTTCTGTGCCGGTGTTGAGGACCGCAAACCACGGGAACTCCGCATCGCGATGCAGACCGATTGACTGCAATGGGTCCGCAATCTAAAAGATGAGGTGCAAGATAGGACGTCTTATCTTTTGAGGCATGAAGGCAAGCTCACGGAAAGGCTTGGGTGGGCTTCCGGGTCGCAAAAGATAGAACATGTCATATCATTCCCACCAATAGGTGGAAAATATTGTAACTAGTGTTGAGCGAACTTGTGTTTTCAAGTTTGGTGTAGAAGGTTCGGGTTATCTAAGAATTCCGTTATTGAACTATAACTTATGGACCGTGGTAGCGGAATCCATAACGGAATAATTAGATAACCCGAACCTTGTACGCCGAACTTGAAAACACAAGTTCTCTCAACACTAATTGTAACTTGATCCTGAGGACAGGCCATTAATAAAAAAAAGACTGGACAACTGCTTTAAGGTTGTTAATAAATTCATAGTGGCGACAGATACAGGAAAAATCACTTAAAGAGGACCTGTCACTGCTTCTGACATTCATGTTTTAATAGCTCCATGCATTCCCCATGTAATAATAATTCTGGAACATCTATTCTTATGTCTCTATGTTGTGCCATTCCTTTATTATTTCTACTAGAAGTTATGAAAAATTCTCAGCAGCTTGCAGTAAAGGTCCAGATGGGTGCTAACAGTCGGGGTGTCCCTGCACAGTCTGACCCCGGCAGCACTGATTGGACAGAGTCAGACACACTCACTACTGGTAACACCCAGCAGGACCTTAACTGAATGCTGGCAATTTATTTGTAAATTTCTAGTAAGAATAATACAGGAATGGCACAACACAGAGCCATAAGAATAGATGCTCCAGAATTATTGTGACATGGGGAACGCAAGTAGTTACTAGAATGGACACATCAGGAGAGGTGACAGCTCCTCTTTAAGAGGACACAGTGTCTTTAATCAGAGTGGGGGTCCTAAAGGGCACTGGCCTCCTGAAGATGCACCCCCAACTCTCTGTGTACTGCATCCCAATGTGTTCAGTTCCTTGCAGAGCATCACATCCCAGTGCACTCATGTTACATAGAACATGCCAGTATGCCTAAAACCCCAAGTCCCTGCAGATCACTATATCCCAGTACACCCATAATCCCTGGTCTCTGCAGATCATCATATCCCAGTACACCCATAATCCCCAGTCTCTGCAGATCATTATATCCCAGTACACCCAGTGTCCACAGTCCCTGCAGATCATCATATGCCAGTACACCCAGAGTCCCTGCAGTTAATTATATCCCACCCAGTTATACCGAGAGTCCTCAGTCCTGCAGATTACTATATCCCAGGTTCCCCAGTCCCTGCAGATCACTATATCCCAGGGTCCCCAGTCCCTGCAGATCACTATATCCCAGGGTCCCCAGTCCCTGCAGATCACTATATCCCAGGGTTCCCAGTCCCTGCAGATCACTACTGTATATCCCAGGGTCCCCAATCCCTGCAGACACGCAGAGTTCCCTGTCCTTGCAGATCATTATATCCCAGTGCACCAGTCCCAAACCAAGCAGAGCAGAGAACCCCAGTTTACTCATAGTCCCTGCAGAGCATTGCATCCAGCGCCCCCACTCCCTGCAGAAGTCTGCATTCCCAGTGCACTCAGACCCCCAGTCTTCGGGCTCCTCGCTCAGATGCTCCGGGACCACAACCTGCCATCCAGAGAACTCACAAGCATTTCTCCTCCCACAGGAAAGCCTGGTCACGTGGGCATTACGTCACCACAGGTCCTATAGCCCTCTAGTAGGATTAGTAGGAAATAGCATCTATCGCGTGTTGAGACAGACTGAGGATGACGGAGCCGCCGTGCTGAGGAGCCGGTAAGGAAGCGCTGCTGTCAGGACAGGAAGGGGCTCGCCCTGATAGATATGCAATATTGTATCGTGTAATGTCGGGATCGGAGCTCATTACTACACCAGGAAGCGCAGACCTGTGTGCGGTTTCTGCCGCTATTTCCCTGTTTCATAGCCGCGGTCCGGGAGATGTGTGATCGGTCTGAGCGCCGCGGTCATGTGCTGAGGGAGCTGTCATAGTGACTGACGCAAAGACACTGCTGTTGCAACCAATGACAGCGCAGATCTCACTTCTGACAGGTTCCTTACCTAATGAAAGCAGCCATCTGATTGGTTGTTACAGGAAGCTGCTCCTCCTTGCCCATTACCTTAGCTTGTATGTACATGGATGTGGCTGTAGTCTGACAACTTTTATTCCTTAACCTGCGACAACTCACAGACCATCCGTCCATCGCCGCTGCACCTCTATGGATTCTTCTGGCCTAAATCTCACTACAGTCTTTTTAGTCCTGGTGCTAGTCCAGTAAGAGTCAATGTAAAGCGCGGTCTAGATGTGACTAAAAGGGGAAAATCAGTTGAATGGAGAAATACTTTTTTATTTTTATGCAACTACGGTTTTCGGTGCACTGTGGGGGGAGCAGGCTGTTTGGTGCACCTGGCATCCCTTGCCTTCTCACTATCTGCTCTGAAATCTCAAGGACTGACACTCAAATAGGGAGGGGGTGCACTGAATGGAGTGGCTCTGCCCACAGTGCACCAAAAAACGTATTTGCATAAAATAAAACAAAGCATTTCTCGGAATGACAGGAAGAAAGACTTTCATAAGAAAGGTATGATTATGTTTGGGGGGAACCTACCTGCCATGGGGGTATGACTACTTTGAAACTGACTTGGAGGTGCCCTACTCCCTTTAAAGGGGTATCCGGGGTTTTAGAAGCTATCCTAGGCCCACAGGATAGGGGATAACTATTAGATAGGTGGGGGTCCTACTGCTGGGACCCCCACTGATTATGAACTGCTGCTCCATTCATCTCTATGGGAGTTCCTGAAATATCATCTGAGCGGTCTACTCTGCTGTCTGCGGAACTCCCATAGAGATGAATGGAGCGGAGGTGTGCAGGCTTGACCTGCTCTGAGGGGTACGGTGGGGGTCCCATAATTAGAATTTTTTTTTTTTCCACGGAAAAAGTTCTGTAAGAAATCCACAGCGTCTGAAGCTTTCAGAAGGAAGCCCTGGCCCTGTTGTCTATGGGCGCACATAATGTTACGTGATCCATGACCCTATACATGTCAGATTGTAGCTGTTATTCAGAAGTTTATTGGAAAGGATTATCTATTAACAGAAGAGCAAATAAATCATATTCTGATTATAGCCCAATTATCTACAAAGCCTGACGAATAAGGAAACTGCCTTGTATAATCCGACACCTCACCTCTGCCATAGTGACAGCGGTCTCCACAGCGCTGGTGGCGGATCGTGTCCTGTAACTGCGGCGCGTTCTGTTAATTCACATTCCCCGGCACTGCCTCGTCTGCCCGTTATCAGATTACTGGCTGACAACCCTAGGGAAGTGCCGCCATCTCTGCTGTTACCAGGAAACTCCACGTAGGATATCTAAGGCCGCTTTCAGATGAGCGTATTGAAATCCGTCAGTATTCTGGCTCAGGGTCCTGATGATGTAACCATCAGTATTGTCATCAGGATTTACCTGCGTATTTCTTCCTTCCCTCATTATTTATGCACTGCACAGACTGTAATGGTCGTATTTAGAAACAAATCAGCACAAAACTCGGACATGCTTCGGATTTCAAATACTGATGGAAATTATACATTCATGTGAATAGCTCCATTCATTAACATTTAGCAGCGGATTCCAGTACATTAAATCCGGACTATATACGCATTGCAAGTATGCTCGATTGAAAGCGACCTAAGACACAAAAAAATTCTGAATTCAGAGGGCCCCGGAGCACGTTCAGGAGCGCCTGTGATTTATTATCCTAGGAGCACAAGCACATTTAGGCCCCATTCACACGACCGTATGTATTCCGTGTCCGTATAAAAACGGAGCGGAAGACATACGGAAAGTCTTCCGTAGTGTTCCGTAATTTTGCGGACCCATTGACTTTAATGGGACTACGGACGTGATTTTGCGGCCAAGTATAGGACATGTTTCTTTTTTTTTTTGCGGGAGAACTTCCGTAATATACGGATGCGGAATGCACACGGTGTGCATTCCCCTTTTTTTTCTCCTATGGAAAAATGAATGGGTCCGTATGGTTCCGCATCTTATCCGCAAAAATGTGGATAAGATACGGCAATGAACATACGGTCGTGTAAAGGGGGCCTTATTCTACCACAGATTTAGTTGCACATGCAGATCACTGTGGATTTCACCCTTTGTGTTGGTTGAAATCTGCACTTAATTTGCATCAAAATCTGCATCAGAATTTTATTTAATTTTTTTCCGCTGATATGTATGGAAAATGATAGGGAACAGTTTTCTAATGTACTTTATTTAGGCAAAATATTTATAGAAAACTAGCAGGGGGAATCTATGTAACTGTATATATGGACAGTCATATACTGTTACTATCCCTATATACAGGAGGAGCTTCCCCCGGCCTCCCTGCTTACCGCTCACACAGGCATCGCTCCCGGTGGTTGGTTAATCGCACAGCACGCCGGGAGTGCCGGGGGAGAGATCACTGACAGTGCTGGTCAGTGACCAGGTAGAAAGGAAAGATATATGTTTCTATAATAACTGTATTGCCCCACTACTATATGACGGCACAGTCCGGGCAGATGCCCCCAGCTCCCAGCACAGCCTGTGTCTCTAATAGAGCACTGCGCCGTTAGGAAGACGGATGTCCCTTATCAGCGGGACTGAAAAAGATCACTGCTAAGGGACATTTCAGCCCTAATTTTCTCCTATAAATAAAGGTTTTCTCTAAATAAAATGTATTACAAAAATGTTCGCTATCACTGTCTCTACCTATTAGCGGAGAAATTTTTTTTTTATATGGCAGTTTCACCTTAAAACCTAATATTTCTCAGCAATGCGGGCACATATGAACATAGGACCAACACAGATGTCTTCAGCTGACAAGTGCACATGTAACAGGTCAGCCAGTGTCATAGGTACAAATCTGACGACAGACTTAGGCCCCTTGCAGACGACCGTGACACACGCACGTCTCCCGCAACGCATCTACTGGCCTGAACTCCCGGCACTGAGGGGGCCACATAGCATTACACTGATTTATGATGCTATGTAACCCATACAGTTCTGGAATGTGTTGGATAACAGTGACATAATGCTGTTAGTGTTATCCATTACATTCCAGAACTCCATCGCTAGCTGATCGGCGCAGCAACGACCCCCCCCCTCACAGTCGTGGAGGGAGCTCACTACTATAGCGCTGCCCCCCATTGACTTTTTAAGTAATTCTCTTATATAAATATGTATGTAAATCACAGCCTTACAAAAAACAGTTGCTATGGTAGCTAAAAAAAAAAAAAAAGTCACTGGCGTCTGGGCCCTTCCGCTATTCCTGCTCCATCTGTCCTGATGGGAACAGTCGCTCCTGCCAGGCAGAGGGAACGCCCACTGAAGCTGCTAAGACCTGGCAGACACTGCGCTCCCTTCTGTCAGCGCCAGCCTCTACATGTGCTGGACGTCTACCTGCAGAAGGTGGCATGGTGCAGGGAGGAAAAGGCGGATGTGATGTGCCAGTCTTCAAAGGTAATAACCATAAGGAATCCACAGTGACGTCCACACCACGCCCTGAATGGTATATACGTCTACGTTCTTTCTGCAGAGCTACGCCCTGCCTTATCATGTAAGCTACAGCAGCCTTACTGTAACACCAGCAGTTCTGAAGACCTTGCATCATATTTATGAACCAGTATGTTTAAAGGGGTTTTCCAGGAGTATTCAATGTGAATCCTTGAGAAAGGTCCCCGGTACCGGATCAGCAGGGGTCCGACCCTTGGCAACCCCGCCGATCAGCTGTTTCAAGAGCACTCTGGCCTCTTCCTAGACCAGTGACTTCACGTTCATCAGTCACAAGGACTATTAGCAGCTCAGTCCTATTCAAGTGCATAGGCCTGGGCTGCAATACCAAGCACAGCCACTATACAGTGAACGGCGCTGTGTAAGCAAATGATCTGTGGGGGTGCCGGGAGTCGGACCCCCACCAATCCGACGTTGATGACCTATCCTGAGGATAAGCCATCAATTTTAATTCCCTGGACACCCCCTTTAAGGCCTCATGCATACAAACGTATGTATTTTGCGGTCTTCAGATTGCAGATCCACAAAATACGGAAGCGGTCCGTGTTGACTCTGCATTTTTTGCAGACCTGTGGACTTCAGTGGGTCTGGGGTCCACATGTTTCAGCCAAGTATAGGAAATGTTCTGTGTTTTTGCTGAACAGTCATATAGATGCGGAAAGCACAGTGATCATCCGTGTGCTTTCCGCATCCGTGTGTCCATTCCGCAAAATACAGACCATTGAAGTTAAAGGGGTTATCCAATATCTAAAACATGCCCCCAATGCCCAAGCCCCTCATGTAGATTATACTTACCCCACTCCTTGACATCTGCATCTCTCCTGATCCTTGCGCTGCCGCCACTGCATCTCCCTAGCAGCCCTAGGGGGGCGTGTCCCTGTCGCGACCTGCGATTGGCTGCTCCTCCCCATCGCTGGATGTTTTGATCCGCATGCCGGGAGATGCAGTGGCGGGATCAGGACCGACGTGGGTGCCAGGGAGCGGGGTAAGTATAATCCATATGGGGGGCATGTTTTAGAAACTGGATAACCCCTTTAATCGGTCTGCAAAAAAAAAAATGCGGACAGCACACGCACTGCTTCCGTTATCTGCGGACCCTCAAATGGATACGGTCATGTGCATGAGGCCTATGTTACACAATCATCTTGGTTTGGCTTAGTATGCTAAGTTTTGGGAGTGAATATTTGGGAGTCGCAGCGGAAATCTGCATTTCACAACTGGCAGCTCTGGAATGGCATGGCTACGAAGCTACAGTAGATCTGTATTCACAGGCACCATCCAAAAAAAATATCATGCAACTTCTGTGTGATCCCTGGAAGGAAGTTGGTGGTGATATTTTGCCCGAAACCCTGTTCCACTTGGGTGATGGGTACCTCCTCCATTCAGACAACCAGTGAAGATAGGAACAAACCCGAATGTCTTACTCTCTCCTACAAGGTTTATGAGTGCAAGGAACCAAAAATCTGTTGGGTTCTCTTTATTCCAAGAATTAGGAGACATAGACAGGATGCAAAAGAAACCCCAAAAAAAACAAGAAATACGCACCCCATCTGCAGCATGTAGTCTGCACCATTTATGTCATTAGCACAGGGCGTCTCCTGAAAGTGAATAGGGTGGTCACAGAATTCTTCAAATTTATGTTATTTATGGACAATTCAGTGTGAGAACCCAGTATATGCCTTACGTGTAGTTTTTTTTCCGTATTTTGTGAAACAGAACAGCTGGCCCCTAACAGAACAGTCCTATACTTGTCTGTAATGCAGAAAATAATTTTTTTTTTTTTTTTGCGGAATGGACATACAGAAACGGAATGCACACAGAGTCATTTCTGTTTTTTTGCAGTCCCATTGAAGTGAATGGTTCCGCATACGGGCAGCAGAAAAAAAAAAAAAAACGGACATGGCAAAAAAAATTGTTTGTGTGCATGGGCCCTTATGTGTATTTCTTGGCTCTATTTGCTGTGTGTAATGTATGGTATCTAGAGATGAGCGAAAAATTTGCTTCGCCGAATATTCGTCGAAGTTTTCACAAGATTCGAACGAATACTAATCTATTCGACAAAGCCGCGTACAAATTATACGTTATTATGTGGTGTTTTGCGAACATTTGCACACTAATAACAAACGTACACTTGTTAAAGATACGCAACTTCTGTGAACACGTACGCATGAGCATACAAAAGTGTGTACGAATCCTTAGCGTACAATTGTTTTTCTCCAGTTCTGAGGGGGGCGTATCTTCACTTTTGCGGGGGCGGAACGTCATTTTGCCGCCGTACGCAGAATGCGTAAATTTACTTACATTTTATACATATCTTACACAGAGTTAGCGGTCAAATTTTTGCGTACGTTTATGAATAATACGAAGCGAATCCGACAAAATTTCCAAGATTCGATACGAAGCGGCGAATAGATTCGCTCATCTCTAATGGTATCCCATTATTTTCAGACTACTAGCACATGAAGCGGTATATTGTATGAGTGGCTGGTACCTGTTGATTTATATTTCGTCTCTCTTCCCATAGATCCACCCAGTGAGCGGGGAGCTCTCCACCTCCGGTCTTTACCATGGTTCACAGCAGAGGGGAAGGAGGCAGACCCTGCTCACAGAGGGACTCTGTACGGACTACAGAAACCGCGCCCACTCCTCCAAGGACTCATAGCATATGTATGGTCTCTGACTTTTTTTACCCAAACACGGGTGGGGTGGAAAGTCACATTTATCAGCTTTCACAGTGCCTGATCGATAGAGGACACAAGGTTATAATTGTCACCCATGCTTATGGGGACAGAAAAGGAATCCGCTACCTCACCAGTGGTCTGAAGGTGTATTACTTACCTTTACAAGTCATGTATAACCAGTCTACGGCTACTACGTTGTTGCACAGCCTACCTCTCCTCAGGTATATATTTGTAAGGGAACAAGTCTCTGTTGTCCATTCACACAGCTCTTTTTCTGCTATGGGCCACGACGCCCTATTTCACGCCAAGACTTTGGGACTCCATACGGTCTTCACAGACCATTCTCTCTTTGGATTTGCAGACGTGAGCTCCGTCCTCACCAACAAACTTCTCACAGTGTCTCTGTGTGATACAAACCACATCATCTGCGTGTCGTACACCAGCAAAGAAAACACTGTGCTCCGAGCAGCTCTGGATCCGGAGATTGTCTCCGTAATTCCGAATGCCGTCGACCCTACAGACTTCACTCCAGACCTAGAGAAAGAGAGAAGTCAGAAAATCACCATTGTCGTGGTCAGCAGACTCGTTTACAGAAAAGGTAAACAACCACTCTCATCATTTTCTGGTAAAGTAAAATAATTACTCCACTCACATGGACTGGACGAAGACTTCTGTGGCTGGGAGCGGCACTATGCAGAAGTCATTATGGAGTCACAGAGCTTGGCTAGCACTGTGGACTCTTCATTCTAAGGGGGTCCTATCAATAGGATTCTAAGTGGTCAGTAAGTGACTGCCTGTTCTAGTTACTGTATTTTCCCTGTATGAGAAGGACCTTGGTTTTTGAGGAGAAAATTCAGAAAAAAATGTTTTTCATCAGACGTCAGCTCAGACCCCCCCCCAGATCTTTATCAGACCTCAGATCAGACCCCCACATTTTTCAGACCCCTAAACTTTAGCAGACCCCTCCATCTTTATTAGACCTCGCATCAGACCCCAATCTGTATCAGAGCCCAAACTTTATTAGACCTCAGATCAGAACTCCCCCCCCCCCCATCTGTATTGGACCTCAGATCAGACCCTCCCCCCATCTGTATTAGACCTCAGATCAGACCCCCCCCATCTGTATTAGACCTCAGATCAGACCCCCCCATCTGTATTAGACCTAAGATCAGACCCCCCCATCTGTATTAGACCTCAGATCAGACCCCCCCCCCATCTGTATTAGACCTCAGATCAGACCCCCCCCATCTGTATTAGACCTAAGATCAGACCCCCCCCATCTGTATTAGACCTAAGATCAGACCTCCCCCCCATCTGTATTAGGCCTAAGATCAGACCTTCCCCCCATCTGTATTAGACCTAAGATTAGACCCCCACCCCCCCATCTGTATTAGACCTAAGGTCAGACCTCCCCCCATCTGTATCAGACCTCCCCCCATCTGTATCAGACCTCCCCCATCTGTATCAGACCTCCCCACATCTGTATCAGACCTCCCCACATCTGTATCAGACCGTATATCACCTCCTTCCCCTCCTATCTGTATCAGACCTCAGCTCAGACCACAAACCATCATCAGACATAAACTTACCTCTCCTGTTCCGGACAGCGAGCTCTTCCTGCACTTACTGCTTCCTGGTCTTCTGCTGACCTGGACCTGACATCTAACATGCACAACATCCTGACGCTGTACACAGTATGGGACACAGAGCGGCGCCCGGAAGAAAACCAGGGAGCAGCGAGTACAGCCAGCACTACATTCACTGCTCCCTGCGCCTCCTGCATACTGGAAGTACTCATTAGTATTCGCTTCATAAGACACACTACCTTTTTACCCCCACTTTTTGGGGGGAAAATGTGCTTTTTTTAAAATGAAAAAAAAAAAAAAAAGGACTAGATAGCTGCTTCTAAGGCCACCAGGATATTGTCGTGCATTAAACGAGGCATGGACTCGCGGGGCGGGTATGTAATACTACCACTTTACAAAGTGTTGGTGCGGCCTCATCTGGAATATGCAGTTCAGTTCTGGGCACCAGTCCATAGAAAGGATGCCCTGCAGCTGGAAAAAGTACAGAGAAGAGCGACTAAACTGATAAAGGTCCTGGAGGGTCTTAGTTATGAAGAACGATTAAAAGAATTGAATTTATGTAGTCTTCGGTAGAGACGTCTAAGGGGGGACGTGATTAACCTATACAAATATATAAATAGGCCATAGAAAAAATAAGGTTAAAAACTGTTCCATGTAAAATGTCCTCAAAGGACAAGGGGGCACTGCCTCCGACTGGAGAAGGAAAAGTTCAGTCTCCAGAATCGTCAAAACTTCTTTACTATAAGAACTGTGAATCTGTGGAATAGACATCCTCAGGACGTGGTCACAGCAGGAACAGTGGACGGTTTTAAAAAGGGTTTAGATGAATTCTGAAAAGTAAATGACATTAATGCTTATGAAAATATGTAGAAATCTGGGTATCGCCCCCTTTTTTTCTAAAATTTGCGACCCCACCCATCCCTTTGGTTGAACTTTATGGACTTATGTCTTTTTTCACCCGTTGTAACTATGTAACCTCTGTACTTGGAACGCGCCTTTTCAAGGTGTTTGAACAGCGTAGCAACTCTTGTAAGAGTAGCTTCATTTTCTTAAAGGGAACCCGTCATGTTGAACATGGTGTCTGAGCTGCAGACAGCAGGTTATAGAGCAGGAGGAGCTGAGCAGATTGGTAGACAGCTTTATGGGAAAAGATTAATTAAAATTTGTTTTTCATTCATTTCAATTCCTGCTCGTTATGGGCTTTGAAGTCCAGGAGGCTGTCCTATCAATGATTGACAGCCTTCCCTCCATGACTGTGTATACAGAGATAGCTGTCAATCACTGATAGGACCACCTCCTGGACTTCAAAGCCCAGAATGAGCAGGAATTGAGATGAATGAGAAACAAGTTTTACTGAATCTTTTCCCATAAAATTACATTTTATCTGCTCAGCTCCTACTGCTCTATAACATGCTGCCTACAGCTCACACAGTCATAGAAGGCTGTCAATCACTGATAGGCCCGCCTCCTGGACTTCAAAGTCCAGAATGAGTGGGAATTGTAACCCCTTCCCGACCGGGAAGGGACTTGCCGTCCAGCGCCGTAGCACTACGGCACACTGATCGGGCGGGTGCAGGAGTTGCGCCCGCCCGATCAGCTGCAGGGGGCCGGCTGTTCCCAGTAGCCGAACCCCTGCTGCGTACGCCTGCATCGGTGAAAACACTGATGCGGGTATATTAAACCTCGATGTGCAGGAAGGAGAGTCCATCGGGTCCCCGCGCTACTGTGACGGGGACCCAATGGCATGTATGGCAGCCCAATGCCTTCCTTAGGCATCGTGGCTGCCATCCCTGCGAGCCTGTGAGATCCAGCCTGTAAGTGTATTACACTGGTAATACACTTACAGCCAATGCATTACAATGCAGAAGTATTGTAATGCATTGTAAAGGGAATCAGAACCCTAAAAGTGGAAAAAAAGTGAAAAAAATAGTTTTACAAAAAAAATAAAAGTTTCAAGTAAAAAAAAAAGCACACTTTTCCCAAAATAAAGTAAAAAAAAAGAAAAATAGACATATTAGGTATCACCGTGTCCATATCGACCGGCTCTATAAAAATATCACATCAACCACCTGCCAGGTGAACGCAGTAAAAAAAAAACAAAAAAAACAGCCATTTTTTGGTCACCTTCCCTCACAAAAAGTGTAATAGCAGGTGTTCAAAAAGGCGTATTTACCCCAAAATGGTACCAATCAAACCGTCATCTCGTCCCGCAGAAATTTAGACCCTACCTAAGACAATCGCCCAAAAAATAAGGCTCTCAGAAAATAGCAACACAAAAAAAGATTTTATTTTGTTCAAAAATGCATCTAATGTGTAAAACTTTACAAAAATAAAAATGTTAGACATATTGGGTATCGCCACGTCCGTAACAACCTGCTCTATAAAAATATCACATGATTTGCCCTCTCTGGTGAATGCTGTAAAAACTTTTTTTAAAACTATGCCAAAACAGCTATTTTTTTCACCTTAACTCACAAAAAGTGTAATACCAAGCGGTCAAAAAGTCTTATGTACCCCAAAATGGTACCAATGAAAACGTCACCTCATCCTACAAAAAATGAGCCCCCACATAACACAATAACTCAAAAAATAAAAATCAATGGCTCCTGCAAACCAATCCATCAAAAACTGTGCTGCAAAACTCATATGGCGCTACTTCATGCCATGTGCCCCCACAGCAGTTTATCACCACATATGGGGTGTTGCCGTGTTCAGGAGAAAATGGGGAACAAATTATGTGGTGCTTTTCTCCTGTTACCCCTTGTGAAAATGAAAAATTTGGGGCTAAAGCAACATTTTATTGGAAGAAATGAAACTTTTAATTTTCACAGCCAAGTGTTTCCAAATTCTGTAAAACGCTTAGGGGGTGAAAGTGGCCAGTACCCCCTTAATTTATTCGTTGAAGGGTGTAGTTTCCAAAATGGGGTGACTTTTTGAGGGTTTCCACTGTAGGGGTACGTCAGGGTCTCTCAATTACAAAATGGTGCCTAAAAACCATTCTAGCAAAATCTGCCTCCAAAATCCATATGGCGCTCCTTTCCTTATGACCACTGCCACAAACCCATAGAGACGTTTACCACCAAATATGGGGTATTTCTGTAAACTCCAGAATCAAAGCATTGTATATTGAGGTTTAGTTTGCTGTTAACCCTTACTGTGTTGCAAGAAAAAAATTATTAACATGAATAATCTACCAAAAAAGTGACATTTTGAAATTTCACCTCCATTTTACTTTAATTCTTGTAGAACACCTCAAGGGTTAACAAAGTTTGTAACATCAGTTTTTTATATATTGAGCGGTGTAGTTTCTAAAATGGCGTCATTTATGGGTGGTTTCCATTACGTAAGCCCCTCAAAATCACTTTATATCTGAATTGGTGCTTAAAAAATGGTTTTGGAAATTTTGTTCAAAAATTTGAAAAATGGCTTCTAAACTTCTAAGCCTTCAAACGTCCTAAAAAAGTAAAATGACATTTATAAAATTATGCCAACATAAAGTAGACATATGGGGAATGTAAAATAATAACTATTTTTGGAGGTATTACTATGTATTTTGAAAGTAGAGAAATTGAAATTTGGAAATTTGCAAATTTTTCCAAATTTGTACTAAAGTTGGTATTTTTTTATAAATAAAAATTAAATATTTTGCCACAAATTTACTACTGCCGTGAAGCACAATATGTGACGAGAAAACAGTCTCAGAATGGCCTGGATAAGTAAAAGCGTTCCAAAGTTATTACCACATAAAGTGACACATGTCAGATTTGCAAAAAATGGCCTGGGCAGGAAGGTGAAAACAGGCCTGGGGTTGAAGGGGTTAATGAGTGAGATACAAGTTGGACTCAGGCTCAGCTCCTCCTGCTTTATCACAGGCTTCCTCTGGATTATTTTGCGTTTTCATGGTGACAGGTTCCCTTTAATATTATTTTACAGTTTTAATCTACGTGTTTGGTTGTCTGACTCTGCTGATTGTGGGATAGGTGTGGTTCAGTAACGTAGTAACCGTGGTTTGTAACGCTGTAAAAAGACATCCGTCCATCCAGTTCGGCCTGTTATCCTACAAGGTTGATCCTGGGGAAGGCAAAACCCCCTCATGAGGTAACCAGACATAATTACACTTCACATTGGCGTTGTAATCCTGAATAGTAACATCTGCTGTGTTGGTTGTCATCCATGTTTTAGATAGGGTTATAACTAAAAAAAAACCTTAAAGAAGAACTCCTGCAAAAATTTTTATTCTCTGACCTGTTAGAAAGGTGCATGATATAATCTATAGTGAATGTCATCTTCTTATCAGAGAATGTAATTGTGAGTAATAACCTCTCTTTTTATTGTAGCTGTGTCATGTGACCAACTCCCTGACCTCCAACTGACCCAGGACAGAAAGCCAGTCACTGCTCTATTCATTCCTGTGAGACTGAAAGTGAGGCTCCCATAGGAATGCATAGAGAATTAGACTTCCTGTCCACACATAAGTCTCTGTGTGAGTTGGTGGGTCTGATTCCTAGTCACATGACACAAATAAGAAACTTCAGGATGATATAAGTCAAAAATACAGACACTGGTAAGAAAATGACATTCACCACAGATTACATCATGTACATTTCTAGCAGGACATGGAATAAATTTTTTTGCAAGAGTTCTTCTTTAAAGAGGTTTTTTAGCGCCTTTGATGTAACTCCTTGGTGGAATTGATTTGCATTGTCTTGCCTTCCACATGCACCATGCTGAATCATAAAGTGCCAACCTTCCTTCCTACATACGTTCTTATCATTGTTAGCATGGCCGTGATGGGAATTACTCACGCGTGGGCCCCGAGTGGCCTGATTTGTGGAAACATCCAATTGGCCGGCGATCAGCTGTTTCCACAACTTCCATACCAGTGAATGGGAGCTACGTACCCACCATAGAATGGCAAGCTGCGCTGTCTGCAGTACTGTCTATGCTGTCTGGGTAGACCCTGCTCACTGATTCTGTAAATCCGCCTACCCCCCCAAGCTGGCGCTTACTGCAGGTTATTCCCATCTTGGCTTGGCGGGCACTCTGTGTAAGGGGCTTTTCCTCAGATCGCCAATTTATGTTTTATTTTTTGTTTCTTTTTTTTTTTCTCTTTAAGGCGTGGATCTGCTCGGTGGTATCATTCCTGAAATGTGTCAAAAATACCCTGAACTGCACTTCCTCATCGGAGGAGAAGGCCCCAAGAGAATCATCTTAGAAGAAGTGAGAGAAAGATACCAGCTCCATGACAGGTAAGGCAAAGTGCACCTTTAAACATGGGGAGGGGAGATCCAGTAAAGCTTGACACCCCTTTAATCTGTCCTTGTAGTAACATGAGGTGTAGACGTCCCCATCTCAGCAGAGCATTGTCAGGAAGAAACAAGTAAAAACAGAAAACCAAAGAAGAAAATCACTAGAAGTTGGATTCAATAATAATCTAATGTTGATTCAGTAAAAAAAGGATGGTCGAGGTTACAACTGCCATGTGAAGCCGGGCTTTATCAGATTAAGGCCACATTCACACGACTGTGTCACAGTCACGTCCGTTTTGTGAAGACTTCCGTGTGCTTCTGGGTCCAGGCCTCTGTGCCGCAAAACATAATACATGCCGATGCCCAGGTTTTGTGGATCTGTGGTTTTTGGCCTGCAAAACGGACACTCATGTGAATGGGGCCTAAACCAGACTGGATGAGAGAAGGGGAAGAGAGGTTCCTTGTCATCATGTTGAGCTGTCATAGAAAATATATTAAAGAAGAACTCCCGACAAAAATTTTATTCCATGACCTGCTAGAAATGTACATTATATAATCTGTAGTGAATGTCATTTTCTTACCAGTGTCTGAATTTTTGATTTATATCATCCTGAAGTTTCTTATCTGTGTCATGTGACCAGCAATTAGACCCACCAACTCACACAACACCTTATGTGTGGACAGGAAGTCTAATTCTCTATGTATTCCTATGAGACAACTTTTGTCTCCGCTTCAAAAATCATCTTCTGAGCGGAAACCTAACGGACCCCATTATAGTCTATGGGGTCCCTTAGGCTCCGTTGGGCTCAGTTATGTCCCGAATCCGTCCTTTCCGTTCTCCTGCTCCTATAACGGAACAGGAGAACGGAAGCCCTAACGTTGATGTGAACAAGCCCTTATTTGATCAGTTATTTCCATCAGTTATTGTGAGCCAAAACCAGGTGCGGGTCAAAAACATAAAACAGGTGGAAATATTTCCATTATACCTTATCTCCATTATCATACACGATCACTGATGGAAATAACTAACCAAGTAACTTAAGTGTGAACTCAGCCTTACAGGGACAAAGCTTCAGCAGAATGAACACGCCCCTGAGCCGCAGCAGAAAGGACACTCCCTTTGAGTTGCCTGCTTATTATAAATCTAGCAGAGCAATGAATGGGGAGATTTCTGGACCCATGTGAGGTACAGGGCTGGTTCTCACTTTGCTAGAAAGAGTTGCACTCGGCTTCGGTTCCAAGGTACTAGTCAGAACCGAAGCCGAGTTCGGTTTCAAGTTTTAAAGTTTAACTCCACCACACGCCCTTCTGCGACTTGTAACTCATGATCATTATAGAAAGGAGGCATCAGTTATACAGGTGTTCTTTAAAAAAAAAAAAAACATACAATTTTCTTTTTTTTTTCATTTAAATTTTCCAATGCTAAAACAAAAATGACTTGGTGATTAAAGCCCTATCTGTCACCGACTAAAATTGGTTACATGACTGATCAGAAAAAAAAAGTTCTGGGTTTCAAAGACGCCTGTACTAATACAGAAAATGTATCCAGTCTTGAAGGGGATAACTGGCTCTGTCCTGAACTGGTGAAGGGAATTTTTGTATGTGTTTTTATTTTCTTTTATTTTTTCACATTTTGTCTTCCCTGAAAACGTGACTGCAGCATTACTGTAATATCTACAGCGACAGCAAGTTGTGCTGCCGGATTTGTTTCTATCCAAGACCGAGGCCTAACAGATGGAGAATTGTGGAACATTACCATCCATTCTCCATATGAGAGGAAAACAACAGAATGCAGAACAGCACTCAGGACTGCAGACCCATCAGTAACTAATCACGTGAACATCAAGATTTCCTTCTGCTGAAAATGTTCTCTTTCTGTGTGTCACCTAAATTAAGATTTAACCATTAGGATACTGGAGTTTTGTTTGTTATTGAGTTTTCATTTTTCTTTCTTGAGCCATAACTTTTTTATATTTCCTTTCACATAGCTGTATGAGAGCTTATTTTTTGCGGGACAATTTGTACTTTCTAATGCCACCATTAATTATTGCATACAATGTAGTGGGAAGCGGTAAAAAAAATTCCAAATGGCGTGGAATTGGAAAAATAAACGCAATTCCTTTACCGTTTTACGGCTTTTGTTCGCACGGTGTTCCGTTTGTGGCAAAAGTGACCTTTGCCCTTCATTCTCTGAGCCCGTAAGATTACAACAATATCCCATATGTATAGGTTTTTTATGTCTAAATGTGTAAAAATAAATTTAAACTTTGAAAAAGAAAATGATTAGAGATGAGCGAACGTGCTCATAACAAGCACTGTACCGCTCGGCTCCCCTGCGCTCTCATGGGCGCAGGTAGCCGCTTCCGTCCTCCTCAGACTGAGCTGTGTGGGGGCTCATTTTTTGCTGGACAATCTGTAGTTTGTATTGATACCATTTTGGAGTGTGACTTTTTGATCACATTTTATTGGGGTATGAGAATCAATGGAAAAATGGCAAATTGACCATTTTGACCCTTTTTTCCGTTACGCCATTTGCCATATTCGAAAAATATATTTATATTTTACTAGTACAGTCGTTTTTGGTCGCAGTGATACCCATTATGTTAATAGTTTTTGTTATTTGAGTATTTTTTTATTATACGTAAAGGGTGGTTATTTAAACGTTTATATTTTATATTAATTTTTTTGTAATGATTTTTAAGCTCATATATGAGCATATAAAATACATTTTTAATTTTAAACAATCATGGATTTTTAAACTGGACTTAATACTGAGAATTGCTCATTTCTTATGTTGGCCTGCCACCTAGAAGCCAAAATAGGAATTGCAGTTTGAATGTTCGCGGCCTCTTCAGCAAGGCTGAGCACATTCAAACCAGTTACCGGCCTCCCCATTGCTCATTTAGATGCCGTGATCTCACTTGATCACGGCATCTAAAGGCTTTAATTACCGTGTTCTGCGTTATTGCCAGTCACGGTAGTTAGCCACAGGTCTCTGCGGTTTGAAATGATGCCCGCTGCATGTGCGCGCGGGCGCCATGTTTACCTATCACTCCAGCACCGTACATGTATAGTGCTGGTAGTGAAAGGGTTAATTGCAGAAATGGTACGCACCATTTTTTTTTTTTTTTGGGCACTGATATATGTATGGATCTTCCGGTCAAATACATTCTAGAAAAACAAAGATTTAACTCTACATTCATGAATATTAAGGCAACATAAAGTAATTTTCATTCATTTCTTGTAGAGTCCGTCTCTTGGGTGCCCTAGAACATCACGAGGTGAGGAACGTCCTGGTTGAAGGAGAGATCTTCCTGAATACATCCCTCACCGAGGCTTTCTGCATGGCAATTGTGGAAGCAGCTAGCTGTGGCCTACAGGTATCCTCCTGGAAGCTTTCATTATTTTATGGTGTATTAGGAGGACAATCCTTAAAGGGAACTTGTCAGCTCCGAAACACTCCCTGAACTAGAGTCCACTGAGTGCATTTTACTGCTGGTTTGTCAGAGCACAGAGTCAGAATGGAAGTGAGTATGAAGATAAAACTTACATAACCAGACTCAACATCACTTACACTATACACCGCTTACTCTAGTTCGGAGGGTGTTTCAGAGCTAACAGGTTCCCTTTAAATGCAGATGTAGCAGAGCAGAGATTGTCATTTGGCACAGCCCAGTGTTTTACCACTGCTTTATCTACTGGTTATCTTGTTTGAGATATCACAATATGTTAAGTTTTAGGGGCTGTATTATTATAGGACAAGTTAAAGGGTTTGACTAACAAATAATCATCATATACTCTCCTTTTTCCTCTCCGCCGTTCTCAGCACAGCGGCTCTGGTTCTCCTCGCGGTGTTTGTGTATAGGGCTGCAGCAGTGACTTGAGGTATACAAGACCAATCACTGGCCTCGGAGGTATACAGTATGGGACCCCTCAGGCTAGTGATTGGCTGCAGCAGTCACATGCCATATACCTAAATATGTCACTGCCGCAGCCTTGCATACAAATACCGGGAGAAGGACTGATGCTACTGTGCGGAGAGTGGTAGGGAGAAACAGCAGAGAATAGGATGACTTGTTTTATGGTATTTACTGTCTTGGGGCAAATTTTTGAAATCGCTCGGACAAACTTTGTATGGCTACTTTCCCACAAAAGTGTGATGCCAGTTGACGGTTTAAAGGAAATCTGTCACCTGATTTGAGTGTATTAACCTAAAAGTATGGCTCTGTTCAATAAAGTACCTTCTCTCCCCCTGTAGTCTTCATTCTTTCCTTGGACTTTTGGTTTTCTTTATATTTCCGTTTTTCTCATATGCAAATTTCTCCTGAAGGAGCCCAGAGGGGCGTTACTATCGATAAACTGAGCCCAGTAACGCCCCCCTCCTGTGCCCAGCCCGCCTTCTTACTCATCTAAAGCACTCCTCTTCAGGGCAGGAGTAACGCCCTCATTAGCATGCTAGGCCTTCGCCCCCCTCAGCAATGGCATGGCAGCTCTTGAAAAAACTTCTCCAGCTTCCTGGCGCTCTCCTCAGAAATCTCGCGCAGGCGCAGTACCGCCCGCTGCCTGCGCGATAGTACTACCCATCAAGGCACTAGCTTCAAAAGCATCACTGGGCATGCGCCGAGCCCAGTGACGTACCAGCAGTTCTAAGCCCCATCAAAGAGGGAGGAGAGCGGCAGGAAGCTGGAGGAGTGGTTTCAAGAGCTGCCGTGCCATTGCTGAGGGGGGAGGCGGCCTAGCATGCTAATGTAGGAGTTACTCCTGCCCTGAAGAAGAGTGCTTCAGATGAGTAAGAAGGCGGGCTGGGCACAGGAGGGGGGCATTACTGGGCTCAGTTTATCGATAGTAATGCCCCTCTGGGCTCCTTCAGGAGAAATTTGCATATGAGAAAAACGGAAATAAAAAGAAAACCAAAAGTCCAAGGAAAGAATGAAGACTACAGGGGGAGAGAAGGTACTTTTTTGAACAGAGCCATACTTTTAGGTTAATACACTCAAATCAGGTGACAGATTTCCTTTAAAGGGGTTTTCTAAAATTTTAATATTGATGACCTATCCTCCAGATAATTCATCAATATCAGATCAGCTGGTTGAAGAGAAGTCCGTGCTTCGTATGAGCGCAGCCTTTTCTTCATCGTTTACCTGCTTGCCGCTGACATCGCAGGTGAGCAGTGTAGTTACAAGCCATCTCATTCACTTCTATAGGGCGGCTCATTCCTATTCAAGTGAATACTACAGAGCCGTCCCATAGAAGTGAATGGGACGGATTGTAATTACACCTGCTCATTGCTGCCATGTCGATGGTGAGCAGGTAAACAAACAAGGGAAGGCTGCGCTCGTGGCCTTCTCTTTAACCAGCTGATCAGAGGGGGTGTCGCAGTGGCGTAGCTACCAGGGAAGCAGGGGAAGCAGCTGCTTCAGGACCCGAGCTCAGACCGGGCCCCTGTCAGAGCAGCTGACTTCCCCTGCGCCAGATCCAGAGTCCTGAACTTTCACCACTGACCTGACATCAGTGACATTGCTCCGCCTCTCCCCAGCATCACGATGGCCAGTTGTGGGCGGAGCTATCATAGCCCCACCCCCTCCATACCCGCGATTCTTGCAGCCTGGCCTTCCATGCCGCATGCTGGACATCAGTAGGATTTCCATAACCTCCCAGTGATGTGAGTGTCAGGGGAACTAGGGTTGTGTTCAGCTTTCCCAGACTGTCCTCATGTCTCTGCACATGTGACATGCAGTACAGTAGGAAAGCTGGGTGACATTTCATCATGAGATGTCATCCAGCTTCCCTGCTATCCTGCATGGCACAAGTGCAGAGGCATTAGAGTATGGGGAGAGGCACAGCAGGAAAGCTGGGCATCTATATATGTGTATTGTATATGTGTGCGTCCATGTATGTAGAGAGTGCTTGTGTGAGTGTGCCTATGTATATGGTGAGCGCATGTATGTGGAGATTGCGTGTATGAGTGTGTCTATGTATATGGTGAGCGCATATATGTGGAGAGTGCATCCATGTATGTGGAGAGTGCGTGCATGAGTGCGTCTATGTATGTGGAGAGTGCGTGCATGAGTGCGTCTATGTATGTGGAGAGTGTGTATATAAGTGCGTCTATGTATGTGGAGAGTGCGTATATGAGTGCGTCTATGTATGTGGAGAGTGCGTGTATGAGTGCGTCTATGTATGTGGAGAGTGCGTCTATGTATGTGGAGAGTGCGTTATATGAGTGCGTCTATGTATGTGGAGAGTGCGTGTATGAGTGCGTCTATGTATGTGGAGAGTGCGTGTATGAGTGCGTCTATGTATGTGGAGAGTACGTCTATGTATGTGGAGAGTTCATGTATAAGTGTGTCTATGTATATAGTGCGTCCATGTATGTGGAGAGTGCGTATATGAGTGCGTCTATGTATGTGGAGAGTGCGTGTATGAGTGCGTCTATGTATGTGGAGAGTGCGTCTATGTATGTGGAGAGTTCATGTATAAGTGTGTCTATGTATATAGTGCGTCCATGTATGTGGAGAGTTCGTATATGAGTGCGTCTATGTATGTGGAGAGTGCGTCTATGTATGTGGAGCGTGCGTATATGAGTGCGTCTATGTATGTGGAGAGTGCGTGTATGAGTGCGTCTATGTATGTGGAGAGTGCGTCTATGTATGTGGAGAGTTCATGTATATAGTGCGTCCATGTATGTGGAGAGTGCGTCCATGTATGTGGAGAGTGCGTGTATAAGTGTGTCTATGTATATAGTGAGTGCATGTATGTGGAGAGTGCGTGTATACTGTAAGTGCGTCTATGTATATGGTGAGTGCATGTATGTGGAGAGTGCGTCTATGTATATGGAGAGTGCGTGTATGAGGGCAGCTATGTATATGCTGAGCGTGGGGGTGGCCTGTACAAAAATTTGCTGTGGGGCCCAGTCAGTTCTAGCTACGCCTTTGGGGTGTCGGATAGGTCATCAATATTAAAACCCTTTTAAGGCTCCATTCACACGTCCTGTTTTTCTTTCCTGATTCGATCCTGATCCTGATCTGAATCCATTCATTTCAATGGGTCCTGAAAAAATCAGGATCGAATCAGGAAAAAAAAACAGGATGTGTGAATGGAGCCTAATGCGTATGTGGCCGCTGGGCAGATGCTAGGGGAGAAAACCGCATTGGGCATGTTGGATTCAACACACTTGATCCTTTTGTTCTGTCAGGAACGTGAAGCTGCTGAGAGAAGTTTGCTAAATCCTTATCCTCCCCATTGAAGTGAGCATTCACATTTAGCACTTTGCTTATGGGGATGTTGGAGTAACATGTTGGCCATGCAATCTTATTGGTGTAAGACTGAGGTCGGCCATACACAGAAAATTAACAGGAACCTTTCAGTGAAGGCCGCGTTTCCTCCTGTAAAATTACTGATGGCGTGCTCATATTACAGGTGGTGACCACTAGAGTGGGAGGGATCCCTGAAGTTCTTCCTGACAATTTCATTATCCTGTGTGAGCCCTCTGTGAAGTCTCTGTGCGCTGGTTTAGAGAATGCTATCGACAAGTTACGGACAGGAACGTTACCAAGCCCCGAAACTATTCACAATACTGTTAAACCTTTTTATACGTGGAGGAATGTTGCCGAGAGAACTGAAAAGGTAAGTTCAGGTTTGATAATAAACATATAAGATATATATAGTGTTCCTGAGAATAAGTCATCAATATTAAAATCCCAGAAATCCCCTTTAAAGTATAACTGCCGTTTCATTTTTTTTTTTTTATACCCTAGTGGTATAGTGCTTTAAAATTTTATCTTTTTCAGTTTCACCTCATAATAACACCCAGAAATGTGTGTCACTTTCACATTGAGCAGGCCTCTTCTCACAGCGTTGTCATGTGCAGGGTAAAACCTGCTTTTACTTTCACTTTCAGCTGCATTCACTGCATCCCGTTTTTCTATCAGTGATATCTTCCTATGTAAGGAACATATTGCTGTCTGAAAGTTTGGAATGTCAGCTTGCAAACAATACCAGAGATATAAGCAGCTAAAGCATCCCCCCTCCTTGTCAGTGTGGAGGAGAATAAGGGAGCAGCTGCAGAGCTGACAGGAGGAGAGAAAGATTGTAAAAAAAATATATAGAAATGTAGACTTGTGACATCATCATCAGTGTAGTGACCCACATAATAAAATTACGTTCTTTTTACCAACACAGTGAACGACAGAAAAAAAATTCCACAAAATAATGTAAAAATTGCTGTTTTTTTATCTTTCCCCCTAAAAATAAAATAATAAAGGTTATTTAATACACTATATATACCCCAAAATAGTTCCTAAAAAACCTTTTAATGTGACTCTTAAGAGGCTAAAACAAATGCTTACTGATTTCATGTAATGCAGGGCTCGTCTCTGGTTAGCTGTATGTGAGAAGATACATACTGCTCTGGGGTAGTGGGGGAGGTTATCTGCATTCTGATTGGTCCTGCTAGTTCATATGAGGAGAGCGAGAGCTTATGGGAAGTGAGGGAAATACAGGATGGCCTCAAGGACAGGGTAAAGATCACCAGAAGAGCAGCAGAGGCCATTTTAGGAAGATGCTGAAATAGAACACAGAGAAATAGGGTTGCTAAGGGCTGAATACAGAAATTAGAAAGGTAAAATTAACTGAAAAATAAAACTTCATGAATATCTGCCCTTCAGCATCACATATGTTAGGAATTTCATAGTGATATGGCAGTTACACTTTAATGATATACACAGTTTTTATTGCAAAATCTGTTGACAGATCCTCTAAATAAAAAGAAAATGTTGACTTTGCCCTGTACTATAGGCGTTGTCACTACACAGATGACATGGACATGGGGTATGACTTATATTTTAATTGTTGTTATTGCAGAAACCCAAAATATAGTATTATATAAACATATAGATTTGGTTCCCTGTATAAGTGCCCATTCATTCAAGCCTTTACATGATATTATTTTTCCCTAGGTTTATGATCGCGTTGCTAAAGAGACTGTTTTACCGATGAGTGAAAGGCTCGAGCGGCTGGTAACCCACTGTGGCGTTGTCACAGGCTCAATCTTTGCCCTCTTTGCAGTAATTAGTTTCTTATTTCTAGTTTTTCTACGATGGACAACCCCAGACTACTTGATTGACATTGCTGTGGATGCTACAGGTCCTAAAGCAGCTTGGTCACGACTATACTGCACTGAAAAACCCAGGAAGAAAGGGAAACCTCCTCATGGAAACACCACTGATGGTCTTGGAGAGTCTCCTGGGAGATAACCTGTATTGCTCTATTTTTATTACATCTTTTTATTATTTTTCAAGGATCAATGCTGCCTACACCTTTCTAGTTAGTGTACCGGTCATGTCTTCTATTGCACATTTGACTTCAAGCACTCCAAACCTCCTGTCTGGGATTGTCTTGTACAGTCATGGCTAAAAGTTTTGAGACTGACACAAACTTTCGTTTTCCCAAAGTTTACTGCTTCAGTGTTTTTTGGATCTTTTTGTCAGATGTTTATATTGTATACTGAAGTACAGTGGTCCCTCAAGATGCAATATTAATTGGTTCCAGGACGACCATTGTATTTTGAAACCATTGTAAGTTGAGTAATTGGTTCCAAAGCCCCAAAATGTCATCCAAGATAAGAGAAAATTAAGATTTAAGAAAAATAAGCAGATAACTAAGACAGATAACACAAGTCCTTAAATATAACAGGAATAGCTGCTAACTAGCAATTACTACAGCTATTTTACCAGAGAAGTTGGCTAGATTGGTTGGATCTGAGTCTGAGACATTGTATTGACCCATTGTATAATGTTGACCCTTCTGTTTCAAGTCTTCTGCAGTTCACCCTGTCATGCTGGATATCAGCTTTTTGCCCAAATCCTGACTGAAGGCAACCCATTCTTGCCTAATTAGTGCTTGAAGTATATCAAAATTTGTGTTTTTGTTTGTCCACCCTCTTTTTTTGAAGATTGACCACAGGTTCTCAGTGCTATTGAGACTTGAGGAGTTTCTTGCCCATAGTCACAAATTGTCAATGTTTTTTTTTTTTTTGGCTCTCACTTTTGCCTTAATTTTTCACCAAATTACTCCTGGATTGTTGCTCTTGGAGGATGTTTTGATCCCATTTTTTATTCATGGCAGTGTTTTTAGGCAAAATTGAGAGTGAGTCCACTTCCTAGGATGAGAAATAACCTCTTGGCATTACACAGGACACAGGTAGCGCTCACCTGGTCTTCTCCAGGCAATTATTTTTCCAGATGTCCCAAACAGTCAAAAGGCGGCTTCATTAGAGAAAATAACTTTACCCCTTTCCTCTGCAGTCCAGGCCCTGTACTTCCTGCAGAATGTCAGTCTGTCCTTGATGTTTTTTTTTTTTTGGAGAGAAGTGGCTTCTTTGTTGCCCTTCCTGACACATTGCTGAGCAAAGTCTGCATTGGCAGTGACCTGATCCCATAGCTGAATCCTGGTCGTCCTGGTACTTGCTGGACTTTCTTGGGTGTCCTGCAATTGAATCAAGTCCTTGATGTGAAGCCCTTTTAATGCAATGATGACTCCACATGTTTCCTTGAAGCTATCCATGGTTAAGAAGAAGACAATGATTTCAAGCCCCACACCCCCTTTAAAGCAACCAGTTTCTTCTTTTAATTCAATCAGCATGGCAGAGTCATATTAACTGCCTTGTCCTCATTAATACTTTCTCCTGAACTAACAAGAAGATTAGTGGAATGATCTTGGTCATTTTGTAGCAGGGCTGAAATGCGGTGGGAATGGGATATGAATAAGTTAATTTTCATTGCAAGGAATGACATTGCAATTCATTTGGTCACTCTTCGTAACAGTCTACTGTAGAGTTAATGCAAACTGCAGCCATAAAAACTGAAGCAGCAAACTTTACGAAAACCAAAATGTGTCATTCTTAAAACTTTTTGCCACAACTGTACATAACTTGCACTATACATGGATGGATATATATTTCAGATCCTGAGCGTTTCAATCCTGTGCGGGTTAGGATCCTCCATCTCAGATGCCGTTAAATGATGTGTACAGTGTACCACAGTAATGCTGTGCTCCCTGATGGAAACCCAACAGATCCTTTTATAGTCAATGTCCATCAGGGGCTGTTCATTTCCGTCATATGATGGATCTGCTGCTGCCTAGAACAGAAAGACTAGCTCAGTCAGCTTTAACTGTCTCAAAACTGTCTGTTTTTTTTCACTTCCAAAAAGTTGATAAATGTATGCCATACTAAGAAGCCAATATCGGTCAATGGAGCTGTTCACATAACTGCATCCATATGGTCATGTTTTTACATGCAGTGAGAATTAGAAAGTGCCAGTAAGATGAAATCCTTAAAGGGTTTGTGAAAGAATGGGGGAGTTTTTGGCAAACCTCCCCATTTGGCCGGACCTGTAAAGTAAAGAGGACTTACCTGCTTCCTGGTGCTTCCTTCACCTCCAGGTCAGCGGTGCTCCACTGGACACCCTCCATGTAAACATCTGGTGTGACATTGCTGCTGCCAATCACTGGCCACGGCGGTGACCGGCTCTGCTTACATCATGATAAATGGTCATATGACCAAAGGGGATCCGTTCTCCGCCTCGGCCAGTGATCTGCTGCGGTGATGTCAAACCAGATGTTTACAGCGAGGGGGGAGGAGAAGCTGTGAGCCAGCACTGGGAAGCAGGTAAGTAATATTTCCTTTACAGATCTGGCAAAATGCGGAGGTTTACCCCCTCATTCTTGCACAACCCCTTTAAAAGTGTAACAACAAACTTTTTATTAATCAGTAGTACAGTGCCATTATATAATTGTAACTTGCATTTTTTAGCAGTTTCTCATATGTATGCTAGAATTTTAGTTTGCCCCTCTCCCAGATCTGATGGGTGGTGGAGACTAGCTTTCTCATACATTGCACACAGAAAGTAGATGAGAATCTGCTTCATAACATTCTCTTACACAGAAATGGCATCGGGATCATGGAGGACATTATAGAGAAGTACTGACCTTTATGGATGTAAACAAAATACTTGGGCTGGGATAGAAACTGTCTGGAGCAGTCTCTTTGGTGTTTCACCTGTCTCCTCCCCTTCCCCGCTCCATAAAGTTTTATTGACACGCGTAATCTGATATATCATTGAGCTGGTCCCTCTTGAGACTGGAGAAATTTCAGAGATAAATTTAGGTTGGGGGTTTAATTTTTCTTTGATAAACTATATTACAAAGTTTTATTGTAGCTTGTACTATTGATTTATTCAAAGTTGTATGAATAGTTAGTAACCATTTAAGCATTTGTGACCTGCAGATACTTTTTATTTAGCTGTAATTGGGAGGCTCCTCCAGTCTCATAGCGCCACTTCCATTCTTTCTCAGTGAGTTTGCCTGGGCCTTCGTGGTGTGAAAGGACGTTTCCCTGACACAAAAATGCAAGATTATACATGCAAGCAGGTGATTTGCTGGAAATACCTCAATTCCTTAATGGCAAAACACAGTTTCGATGGGGTTAGAGTAGCCAATGAGATCAAATCCCGTTCTTGGCACCAAATATTTGCTGCTATGCCCTAATATATGCCCCACTCCATTGTTTTGGGTTATATAAGGAAAGGACCCCCTTACTGCACTATATCACATATGTTTTGGGCTTTTTGACAGAAATTTGTGTTACTAATGGAGGACGTCTAATGGTTCAAGCTCCTTACACTCCTATTACTTACATTCTGCTTGTAACCAAATGTCTGTGTATAGCGTGTTACCCTTTTATAATGTACGCCTCTTACTAGTGATCTCTGAAATGATGAAAGCCATCTTTATACAAAGGATATATATATATATATATATATATATATGTACATGCCATATGTGTATTATATTACTGTTTGCACTGTTTTATGGGATCTGTACAAGATATATGGTATATTGTTCTGTATTCAGAATACATGAATATTTATTGATAAATGGCATCTGCAGTTTTTTTTTTTTTCATCTAGGTATTAACTTCATAAATCTGAGGCTGTGGTGAAATCCAAGTCTTAAAATCTATATATTTTACGGAAATAAGTCTATATTAATACAAATGCACTGTAATATCACAAAAGATATCTTATATTATAGATACAGTACTATTATCCAGTTTTTTTCCTCATACATATTTAATATATCGAAAATAATCCCTGTCTGTTTTTCTTAGAACTCTGCATTGGAGCATCTTTTCTTAGAACTCTGTGTTGTGCTGTTCCTCTGGTATTCCTCCTGGAAGAGTATGTATAAATTGATAACGGTTACTATACTCCTTCCTGAGGGGACATGTCTCTACACAAGTTGACACTTTCCAGTCACTGTTGATAGTGTCCAGCTGTGTGTGGACATATCTTAATAGCAAGTACTGTAATGCCCTGCCATCGTTTTCTGAAGAATTTTTATAGGCATTTGTTAAGTGTTTTTCTACAGCAGATGCGTTTTAATTTTTTTTTTTAATGCCTTGCATAATAGGAAAGTATATACCCCCTCTCCCCATAATGTCATTTCATATGTGAAGCAGCCTGAAAATAAATCCATTGGTAAAAAAAAACATACAAAAACACCATTAAAGAAAAACTCCCGCAAAACTTTTTATTCTCGGACCTGTTAGAAAGGTGCATGATATAATCTGTAGTGAATGTCATTTTCTTATCAGAGGCTGAAATTGAGAGTTTCCACTCTCTTCTTATTGTAGCTGGGTCATGTGACCAACTCCCTGACCTCCAACTGACCCAGGACAGAAAGCCAGTAACTGCTCTATTCATTCCTATGAGACTGAAAGTGAGGCTCCCATAGGAATACATAGAGAATTAGACTTCCTGTCCATACATAAGTCTATGTGTGAGTTGGTGGGTCTAATTCCTAGTCACATGACACAGATAAGAAACTTCAGGATGATAGAAGTCAAAAATTCAGACACTGGTAAGAAAATGACATTCACTACAGATTACATCATGTACATTTCTAGCAGGACATGGAATAAAAAATTTTGCGGGAGTTCTTTAAAAATGTAAGTCACGTTACCATCTGTTTTTTTTTCTTTTTCAAGCAGTGCAAAAAAAAAAAACAAGAAAAAACATGGATGTCTATGGGACAAAATTGCCAGTCTAAGTAGGGGAAAAAAAAAACAGCGGAGGCAGAACATGCTGCCATTTAGCAGATGCCATTAACGCAGCTCAAGTGTCAAAAAGCTGCCTGCGTGGGTGCGTTTAATAATCCCCATAGAATTCCAGGTCACATCCAGACAAAAACACTGTAAAAATACATGGCAAACCGCCTGAAAAGAAACTATGAATTACACCTCCCCTAGCGCTTAGTTACTAATTAATTGATATATTTCCATGGGGAATAACAAAGGAATGGCACAATGTAGACACCCCCCCACTCTCCCCCAAAAAAGTACTGTGCTAAAATTATTTTTTGTAAAAAATATGGTTTACTAATTTAGGAGAGAGGACTGCTCCTCTTTAACAGGTCTGCTATAAGTTATGTTCTGCCCAATAGTTGTCAATCCTGTATCAGATTGCAGGTTTCTGACTATAGGCCAGGAATCAGCAGCCTCCAAACTGTGGTGAAACTATGACCACAGTTGCTTGGCTGTTCTCGGAACTCCCACAGAAGTAGATGGAGCCTGATGGGAGTTGTAGTTTTACGACTACAGCTGGATGCCAGGAGTGGCTTAACCTTGCTATAAGCTGTTTTGAAGCAGGGGAGGACTCGCAGTGAAGGAAGCCCCAGGATTTAGTCATTGCAGCTACGATGCAGGGAATGTGTAGATGCAACGCTGAGGTACAGAAAGAGTCTGCACAAAATGTTAATTTTCGTTATATGGATGAGTGGTCTTATTGAAAAAAAAATAAAAGGCACCTATACCGATGTGTATGTATATATTTATTTAAAAACCACCAACATTCCAGAAAAGTCCTAATTTCCAGCATAGTTTGTAGACGACCACTCCTTCGATAATCGCTGGGGAGTCCATGATTCCCACCCCCTACTGGTGCAACGTCTTCTTACATCTGAATCAGGAAATTATTTGGGAATATGTTTGGCTTCCTGCTCTTCATATTCCTATACTGTTCTGAAAAGCACCATTTCTTAGGTGTACGATGTACAAATAATTAGGATTACTTTCATTTTATTAAATGCACAGTAATATTACATTTCAGTCCTCACATTTGCTTTTTTTGTGCTGCATTCATTTTGACCTTCTGTCTCGCCTCCTATGCAATGTAAACCAAGTGCAAAGTATGTAAACCAGCCTATTGAAAGGGCGTGAAATATGAAAACACCTTTTATAACTTGTTTTTTTTAGGATTTTTCAATGTTATATGCCTCAAACCTCTGTTGACTCTATATTGCCAGAAGGCTTTTTTTTAGAATAAGGCTAGGGTTACTCGGCAGCTTTAGTCACACAAAAGAAAAATATGTGTCTTGACGTTGCATTGAAGCCACACACATTTTAGGGTACGATTGTGGTTGAAATTTGGAACACCCAATAAAAAAGAAATCCTGAAGTGTCACAAATGAGTTACAGTTAAACCAAACTTGCATTAAGATCAATGTTGGAAAAACCATTTGCAATTTGCGACCCGCATAATTGGATCTTTTTTGAATAGCATGTCACTGTGACCTTATACCTGCACACGTTGTGGATTTTCATCCAGAAAAACCACAGCATAAGGGCTCATGCACATGAATGTATTTTCTTTCCGTGTCCGTTCCATTCCTTTCAATGGGTCCGCAAAAAAAAACTGAATTTTGTTTCCATATGTCTGCATGTCCGTTCCCCCCAAAAAATTGAACATGTCCTTTTATTGTCCGCAAAACAGACAAGGATAGAACTGTTCTATTAGGGGCCAGCTGTTCTGTTCCGCAAAATACAGAATGCACACAGACGTTATCTGTATTTTTTGCGGGTCCGTGTTTTGCAGACCACTAAATACATACGGTTGTGTACATGACCCCTAAGGCCTCTTTCTCACGAGCGTCGCGGATTTGTTCAGGATGCGTTGCGTTAAAACCGCGTGGATTGCATGCGGATGCAATGCGTTGCATTTTTAACGCACCCCCATTCATTTCTATGGGGCCAGGGCTGCGTGAAAAACGCAGAATATAGAACATGCTGCCTTTTTCACGCAACGCAGAAGTGATGCGTGAAAAAAACCGCTCATGTGAAAAGCCCTATTAAAATGAATGGGTCAGGATTCAGTGCGGGTGCAATGCGTTCGCATCACGCATTGCACCCGCGTGGAAATCTCGCCCGTGTGAAAGAGGCCTAATACAACACCAGCAAAGTGAATGAGATTTTACAAATCTTATGTACACTTTGCGTTTTTTCTTTTGTTTTTGTGAGTATCTACATCTGCATCTGCACCCAGTGCAGGTACCTTGAGATATTTGAGATATATATTGATAATCTGTCCTCAGTATAGGTCATTTAATATCAGATCGGCGGGTGTCAGACACCCAGGACCCCCGCCAATCAGCTGTTAGAAGAGGAGGTGCTCTGCTTGCTGTTCATTACCCTGCACTTCATCTTGAAAGTAAAATGTAATGACAAGTACTCGCTCCATTCACTTGAGTGCAGTGAGACCAGGAAGCAGCGCTAGCATGGAGTGCCGTCTCCTTGTCATACAGCTGATTAGCGGGGGTGCTGGCTGTCGGACCCCTGCCGATCAGCTATTGATGACCTGTTCTGAGGATAGGTCAACCATATAAATCACTGCGCAGCCCATTTAATGCTGCATAACCAAAGTCGGCGTGTAGCCCTAGCTTTAGTCAATCAATTTGACTGCACACTCCATGATCGGTCAGTTCTGGTTTTTCTTACATTTGTTTATATTTTTGTTATGTACTATCAGCAGTGTAATAAAAGTATAAGAATCTCTGCAGTCATTGATGTGTTCATTTGCCGTCTATTTGTCATCTATATGCACTGTGCTAAAGTTTGTAGTCTTCACATTCACTAGATTCATATGGCTTTACAGAACACAGGTGACATTGTGCATCAATCAATGACTGAAACTGAAGTTTTGTTGCTTGTAGAAACTTCAGTCTGATCAAAGAAGGTGACCAGGTCACAATCAGATATGTTCCTTGGAGATAAAATAGTTTGGGGCAGCACCACAAGCCTCATTGTGCAAAAGCCTTACATCAAATATCAGGTCAAGCTTCACCTTTCTTCCTATAGTCAAAATAAAGTATATCCCAACAGTATAAACGTTGCTGTTTAGGTGTCAGTCCACATTCAGATTTTGATCAAGTTTTTAGTGCGCTTTTTGAAGTTAAAACCAGGCGTGGGTTAAAAAAAAACGAGAAGTGCACTTAGAGGTTAGCCAATCTCAGACATTGATGGCTTATCGCCACTAGATGCCAGTGACAATACAATGGTCCCTCAAGATATAATATTAATTGGTTCCAGGACGACCATTGTATGTTGAAACCATTGTAAGTTGAGTAATTGGTTCCAAAACCCCTAAATGTCATCCAAGACAAGATAAATGAAGATTTAAGAAAAATAAGCAGATAACTAAGACAGATAAAACAAGTCCTTACACAGAACAGTCAGGAATAGCTGATAACTAGTAACTAAGGCTTCTTTCACACTGGCGTTATTGCTGGATCCATCATGGTTCAGTAATAACGCTTCCGTTACTGATAATACATCCACCTGCATCCGTTATGAATGGATCCGGTTGTATTATCTTTAACATTGCTGGGACGGATCTGTCATGAACTCCATTGAAAGTCAATGGGGGGAGGATCCGTTTTCTATTGTGTCACACAGAACAGATCCGTCCCCATTGACTTGCATTGGGGGTCATGATGGATCCGTCTTAGTGCGGATTCCCAGGACGGAAAGCAAACCGCAGCATGTTGCGGTTTGCTCTCAGGTCTGGAGACGCAAGTGAACTGAACGGAATGCATTTGGGAGCACTCTGTTCTCTTCAGTTCAGTTTTGTCACCACTGACAATGAATGGGGACAAAACTGAAGAGTTTTTTTTCCCGGTATTAAGCCCCTATGATGGATCTCAATACCGGAAAAAAAGAACGCTAGTGTGAAAGTGGCCTAATACAGATACTTTACCAAAGAAGTGACCTTGATTGGTTGGATCTGAGTCTGAGACATTGTATGTTGAGTCTAGTTTCAACTTAGGCCTTGTTCACACTTCAGTTTTCTGATCAGTTATTTCCATCAGTTATTGTGAGCCAAAACCAGGTGCGAGTCAAAAACACAGAACAGGTGCAGATCTTTTCATTATATCTTATATCTGTGGAGCCTCCACTCCTCGTTTTGACTCACAATAACTGATGGAAATAACTGACTTGTGAACAAGCCCTTACGATGGGTCAGAAAAGACCATTATATGTTGAAAATATTGTATCCTGAGGCCGTTGTATCTTAGGGGATCACTGTATACTGTCACAAGTGGTGTTTTTATGCCACACTCCCCAGCCAGCGGCTTTGACAAATTTATCTTCATTTTCTACAGTTTTCTGGCACAAATGAAGACCGAAATCTATGGCAGCTCTGAGCTGCTGTAGATTTCTGTCTAGGCACACAGCCTGCTGGAGGCGGCCTAATTTATGACGAGGCGGGTATCTAGACCTGTGTAGATTTCAAGACCTGCACAAGATTGATTACTGTGGCTCAGGCTGGATGATAGATGTGGTGCAGGGATGGATACTTTTGTCTAAGGCCCCATGCAGACGAACGTATATTTGCGGGTCCGCATTACTGCATCTATTCCGCGGATAGATACGGCCCCATTCATACGGTCGTGTGAATGGGGTCTTACTCTATACCGGCTATTGGTTGCCTTACTTTGAGACAGAATTTTGTGCCAGAATAGTGGTGTAATTTTGTTGCAAAGGTCACATCTTAGGTCACCCCCATTCCTGGCAAGCTGCACCCTTTAAGACAGGGCGTAAGAACTTCCGCTAAACCTACATGCCCCAAATTGTGCCACATTTTTGCTCAGTTTATGCCACAGTCTAGGAGCACTCATATTAGTAAGCAAGCCCTTTGTGTTTTTGGATTCCAGAAGACGGCAGCACTTCCATTTTTATGTATTTTATGTTTATATGGCGTGTAGGCGCTGTTTTGGTTTCACTTAATAAAGAGATTTGTTCTCTGAAGTTGACCAGCAGTGGAAAGTTCTAAAATAGCTTTTCAGGGAGGCCAAAAATAGACGGCTACAGTGCAAGCTTCTCAGCTGAGAGGTGGCTACAATGGAGACTAGCTCTGTCTTCCTGGCCTTCACTAATATTTACGTGGCCATATTTGCCCTCTTCTGCTTTAAACTTTTGATCAAAGTCTCACTGGCTCTGCTCACTCATTTCTACATTGTCCGAGGGAATCGAAAAGAAGCTGCCCGCATAGCAGAGGAGATCTACGGGATATCACAAGGTATGTAAGTTGTGTGTCTCTAGTTACAGAGTTTGGTATACTAATATATGTGTGTATATATATATATATATATACATACATACACACAATAGATTTGACTCGTTTTCCAAGAAATATATCTGATATCTATATAGAGTGAGATTGTGCATCCTAGATTTACTTCTCACAGCCTGTTGGTACAGTAAGTAAGGAAGTTTGCATTTGTAATTATTCAGTCTTTCCTTAGTAACAATATCTGCAAGTATGCAGTAGCCGTGTGCAGAAGAAATGTGTTGTGAAATCAGTGAAGCAAGCGTACTAGAATGATAAATGAAAGTATCAACTTTGCATTTATCATGTAGAGAAAGTTATTACAAGGCACTTACTAAGACACCAGGCACTACCTTTGCTGGTTGGATTCATTTTTCCATCACATTATGCACTTCTAATTTCCATGGTTATGACCGCCCTGCAATCCGGCAGTGGTGGCCAAGCTTGCACACATTTGATACTGTGCCCTGGCTAGCTTCACATGTCCGTTTAATTTTCTGTTCTTTTTGAGCCATCACAAGAACAGAAAAAAATAAACCGTATCCTGTGCATCAGTTATGCACATTTGGCATCGGTTTGAGCAATTTCTGCCTGAGCTCCGTATTTTTTTTCTACAGAAAAGAAGTACTGGATGCAGGAATTTTTTTTTTTTTTTACCTTAAGAAAAAAAACAGATGTATAATTGATTCACATGATACAGGATTTCACAGGATTTTTTTTTTTGTGAAATTGTGATGTGAACCCAGCCTTATGTGGGTAAGTAACTGGCTCAGTGATAGAAAACAGAGGGTGGTTATTAATGGTACATACTCAGATTGGGTCACTGTCACTAGTGGGGTACCACAGGGGTCAGTATTGGGCCCTATTATCTTCAATATATTTATTAATGATCTTGTAGAAGGCTTGCACAGTAAAATATCAATTTTTGCAGATGACACTAAACTGTGTAAAGTAATTAACACAGAAGAGGACAGTGCACTGTGTATATATATATATATATATATATATATATACTAGAGAGGACAGTATACTGTGTATATATACTTGAGAGGACAGTATACTGTATGTGTGTATATATATATATATATATATATATATATACTAGAGATGGCAGTATAATTAATATATGTAGCCACCTTTTGCTTTGATTACTGCTTTGCACACTCTTGGCATTCTCTTGATGAGCTTCAAGAGGTAGTCACCTGAAATGGAGTTCCCAGAGATGCTTAGCACTTGTTGGCCCTTTTGCCTTCACTCTGCGGTCCCGCTCATCCCAAACCATCTCGATTGGGTACAGGTCTGGTGACTGTGGAGGCCAGGTCATCTGGCGTAGCACCCCATCACTCTCCTTCTTGCTCAAATATCCCTTACACAGCCTGGGGTGATGATGGTCCAACTAAACGCAAACCGGATGGAATAGCATGCCGCTGCAAGATGCTGTGGTAGCCATGCTGGTTCAGTATGCCTTCAATTTTAAATAAATCCCCAACAGTGTCACCAGCAAAGCACCCCACACCATCACACCTCCTCCTCCATGCTTCACGGTGGGAACCAGGCATGTAGAGTCCATCCGTTCACCTTTTCTGCATCGCACAAAGACATGGTGCTTGGAACCAAAGATCTCCAATTTGGACTCATCAGACCAAAGCACAGATTTCCACTGGTCTAATGTCCATTCCTTGTGTTCTTTAGCCCAAACAAGTCTCTTCTGCTTGTTGCCTGTCCTTGGCAGTGGTTTCCTAGCAGCTATTTTACCATGAAGGCCTGCTGCACACAGTCTCTTCTTAACAGTTGTTGTAGAGATGTGTCTGCTGCTAGAATTGGCATTGACCTGGTCTCTAATCTGAGCTGCTGTTAACCTGCCATTTCTGAGGCTGGTGACTCGGATGAACTTATCCTCCGCAGCAGAGGTGACTCTTGGTCTTCCTTTCCTGCGGCGGTCCTCATGTGAGCCAGTTTCTTTGTAGCGCTTGATGGTTTTTGCGACTGCATTTGGGGACACTTTAAAAGTTTTCCCAATTTTTCGGACTGACTGACCTTCATTTCTTAAAGTAATGATGGCCACTCGTTTTTCTTTACTTAGCTGCTTTTTTCTTGCCATAATACAAATTCTAACAGTCTATTCAGTGGGACTATCAGCTGTGTATCCACCTGACTTCTGCCCAACACAACTCATGGTCCCAACCCCATTTATAAGGCAAGAAATCCCACTTATTAAACCTGACAGGGCACACCTGTGAAGTGAAAACCATTTCAGGTGACTACCTCTTGAAGCTCATCAAGAGAATGCCAAGAGTGTGCAAAGCAGTAATCAAAGCAAAAGGTGGCTACTTTGAAGAACCTAGAATAAATATAAGACATATTTCCATCTCATCACCACGACGGCACAAGGAGATTGACCCCTGACCTCTGTAGGGGCAGGAAGCAGAGAAGTTTAAAAGGACACCTCCCACCACCAACACCAGTGTTTCCTGTCCCTACAGGGCCAGGAGCGGAGAAAGGTCTCCTAGTGCCGACTGGGAGATGAAGGACTGACTGATATTTCCGGCAGAGGGTGACGGCGTTCACTTACCTCTGCCCCCCTGCCCGCCCGCGGTCTAGTACTAACGCTGGGCAGGGGGAGGAAGGAGGACTCGTCCTGGTTGATCTGGGGCCTGCTCCTGACGCGATCTCCCTCCCTCTCCCTCCGGTGGATGAGGCTGGGTTGCGCGTCCGGCGCCATGTGCGCACGACTATGACGTCACTTCCGACCGGAAGTAGTCGGGCGGTACGAGCGTCGGGAGCGCTGGTAAGTATAAAGCGGGGAGCCACGCTAGTCTCTTTGATCTGAGGTCTGGTGAGATGTCTTCAGCTGAGCAGCGCTCCCCCAAGGATCATGACGCCCCTGTGCCACCTTCCGTAAGTCCCCCTGGGCTTCCTATGCTGTGATTGTGGGGGCACTCTTTTTCTGGGCAGGAGGACCTTGTTCCTTCCTCTCCAGTGGTTTTCTTGCACCAGGGTGACATCCTAAATAAGGGGGCTTATTACCTAAAAATTCTTTTGCTCCACTAATTCTGGCCTTCTGTCGCCTCTCAGGTCAAGGAGGCACAGAAGAAGGCTAAGAAGTTATTAAGATGTCTATCTTGCAACAAGAAACTACCGGAAGCTTATTCCAAAAAGCTTTGCAAAGATTGTATCCAGGATGTGATCCGTGAGGAACAACCTTCCTTGTTGGAGGGACTTCGATCCATGGTGCAGGAGGAGATTAGATCTTCCTTATCCCATGTTTATGCCTCCTCCCCAAGCCCCCCCTTCCAAACGTCAGAGAATGGCGGTCTATCATTCCTCCTCTGATTCAGAGGACAATGAGGATGAGACTCCCTCCTCCAAATACGCTGAAGACGAAGATCAACGTTCTGATTCAGATGGTTCAGAGGGTTGTAAAAGGTTTCTCTTTTCTAATGACGAGATGCAGGACCTTTTAAAAGCCGTCCGCGCCACTATGGGGGTGGAAGAGGTTCAGAAACCTCATTCTGTACAGGAGGAGCTGTTTGGAGGCTTAAGGGCTAAACGTGCTCGTGTCTTTCCTATCAACGAGAACATCAAGGAGATGATCTTGGAGGAATGGTCAGACCCAGAGAGACGTCTGGGCATATCACGGGACTTCAAAAATAGATTACTTTTTGACCCCTCTGATTCAAAATTATTTGACAACATCCCCAAGATTGATGTACAGGTGGCGAAGGTTATTAAGAAGACCTCCTTGCCCTTTGAGGACGCTTCTCAATTGCGTGATCCAATGGAGAGAAAGGCGGACGCTCTGTTACGTAAATCCTGGGAATCTGCAATGATTAACGTAAAAACCAATATTGCTGCCACCTCGGTGGCCCGGGCTATGACCCTCTGGATGGGTGAATTAGAGAGACATATCATTAACAAGACTCCGGCTGAAGAGATTTTGGATTCTCTCCCCCTTTTGAAGTCGGCTACAGCTTTTTTAGCGGATGCCTCAGCTGAGTCCATCCGTTTTTCAGCGAGAGATGCGGCCTTATCTAATGCCGCCCGCCGGGCCATATGGATGAAGTCCTGGGGGGGGGACAAAGCTTCTAAAATGAAGCTGTGTTCCATTCCCTTTACTGGTGACTATGTTTTCGGCCCGGTTCTGGATAGGATCTTAGAAAAAGCGGCAGACAATAAAAAGGGGTTCCCTGAAGACAGACCATTTAGGAAAAGGGTTTCCTTTCGTTCCTCCGGCTCCCAGGATAGACCTTATAGAGGTAAAGGGAAGTCGGGGCGGTGGAGTTACCCCAAGGGGGGAAAAGGAAGAGGCTTCCTCCTCAACCCCCAAAACAAGCAAACTGACAAACAATGACGCCAGAGTGGGAGGCCGACTGGGGAACTTCTATTCCGCTTGGGAGAAAATATCCTCCAACCCCTGGGCACTAAACCTAATAAGATCGGGTTACAGAATAGAATTCCTGTCTCTGCCTCCAAACAAATTTCTGGTCACCAATCCCGGGTCTACCTCAAACCATACGAAAATTTGGAAGGGCGTCCGGGATCTCCTCGACTTACGGGTAGTCACCAAGGTCCCAATTCCAGAGCAAGGAAGGGAATACTACTCGTCCCTTTTTCTAGTAAAGAAAAAAGAGGGTGCTTATCGCACGATAATAAATCTCAAATTCCTGAACAAATTCATACTATACAGGAAATTCAGGATGGAATCTCTATCAGCAGTGATTCCCCTAATAATGCAAAATGCGTTTATGTGTACCGTAGATCTCCAGGACGCGTATTACCACGTTCCCATACATCAAAAATCTCAAAAGTACCTTCGCTTTGCTCTCCAAGACGCTCAAGGATCCATTCATCATTTCCAGTTTTCCGCCCTTCCATTTGGCATCGCCTCCGCACCCAGAATATTCACAAAGTTGATAGTGGAGATGGTGGCGTTCCTCAGACAGGAAAACGTATCCATCATACCTTACCTGGACGACTTCTTGTTAATCGCTCACTCCAGGTTACAGCTTCTAGAGCATCAGAAGATCTTCCTCTCCACACTCCAGGCTCTAGGGTGGATTGTGAATCTAAAGAAATCCTCTCTTCTACCGTCCACAACGGTCAAATTCCTGGGGGTTCTCCTCAACTCCAAATTGCAGATCACGTCTCTTCCTCAAGAGAAGATTGTGAATTTGAGACAGAAGGTCAGATCTTTTCAAAAGAAAAAGATATCCTCAATTCGAGAGGCCATGAGCCTCCTAGGTCTGCTCTCCTCCTGCATCCCAGCTGTAAAGTGGACCCAGTTACACTACCGATCGCTCCAATCCTGGATCCTTTCCATATGGAATCGGAAACAGATCTCCTTGGACCGTCGAGTCCTCATCCCGAGTCCGGTGAGAAGATCCCTGAGTTGGTGGACAGAGACGAGACATCTGTCCAGAGGAATTCTATGGAAGAAGTCTCCCCAGATTCAGATAGTCACCGACGCAAGCAAAGCGGGTTGGGGAAGCAAGGTTGGAGGGTATTACTATCAAGGCACATGGCCTCTGGCGATCTCGAACCAATCTTCAAACTTCAGGGAGCTTCAGGCAGTTTGGAAGACTCTGAAGGCCGCAGAGGACCTTCTCCAGGGGCTCCATCTCAAGATTCTATCCGACAACACCACGGTGGTAGCATACTGGTCACATCAAGGAGGCACGAGATCTCCAGTTCTTCTTTCCCTCTCAAACAAAATATTTTCGTGGGCAGAAGATCATGTGGAATCAATCTCGGCGATTCACTTAAAAGGGTCCTTAAACATCGAGGCGGATTTTTTAAGCAGACAAACGTTAGACCAGTCAGAATGGTCCCTGAATCCGGGAGTGTTTGCAAGGATTTCAGAACGTTGGGGGAAACCCGAAATAGACTTATTTGCGACAAAACAGAACAAACAGACCAAGAGATTCTGTTCTTTAGATCCCCGGGGCGGTCCCTGGGCGATAGACGCCCTGTCTCTCTATTGGAATTGGGGACTATGTTTCGCTTTTCCTCCTCTGCCATTGATTCCCAGAGTAATACAGAAACTTCAACAAGACGACACAACGATGATCCCTGTGGCACCGTTCTGGCCAAAACGGAGCTGGTTCTCGGCCCTAAAGAATCTATCGATCGCCGACCCATGGATCCTACCACTTCAGAAAGACCTTCTTCTTCAGGGACCCATAATACATCCCCATCCAGAATTTCTAAAGTTAACAGCTTGGATCCTGAGATCCAAATTTTGAAAACACAAGGACTTTCTGATAAAGTTATATCTACACTTCTGTCTAGTAGGAAAAAAGTTACTAGATCTATTTATCTCAAGACATGGAAAAGATTCTGCTCTTGGCTGGGTGACCCGACGCCGAATCTTTCTACTCCAAATATCCATAAAATTTTGGAGTTTCTCCAGAGCGGTCTTGATATGCATCTAAGTCCCTCTACCTTAAAAGTGCAAATTTCGGCACTCAGCTGTTTCTTTGATGCCGATCTAGCCAGCCACAGGTGGATTAACCGGTTTATTAGAGCTGCCTCTAGGTTACATCCTACTCTCAAATCCAAAATTCCTTCCTGGGACCTGAACGTAGTCCTCAAGGGCCTTGCACTACCCCCCTTTGAACCTCTGGGGGACTGTTTGCTCAAGTTTCTGTCCTTTAAAGTGGTTTTCCTTATTGCGATTACATCTGCTCGACGCCTTGGAGAAATTCAGGCCATTTCTATTCGTGAACCATACTTCAGAGTTCTAGAAGACAGGCTAGTGATTAGACTAGATCCGTGTTTCCTCCCCAAGGTCGTTAGTAATTTCCACAGATCTCAGGAGATTATTCTCCCTTCCTTTTGTGAGGCCCCTGCTAATGAGTTGGAGAATTCTTTTCACTCACTAGATGTTAGACGTGCAGTACTTAAATATCTGGAGGCTACCAAGGATTTTCGAAAATCTGATTGTCTGCTTCTCCAATTTGCTGGTAGAAATAAGGGTAACATGGTCTCTAGATCCACTCTCGCCAGGTGGATCCGTAGTACGATTTCCCTATGCTATGAGGTTCAGGACCTCCCTATTCCCAGGGGTATTAGGGCACATTCTACGAGGGCCATGGCTTCTTCACATGCGGAGAGAGGAGGTGCCTCTCTGGAGGAAATATGCAAAGCAGCAACCTGGTCTAGCGTCCATACTTTCATTAAACATTACCGTTTAGACCTCTTCAGCTCTAAGGACCTGTCTTTTGGACGTAAAGTCCTTCAGACAGTTGCCCGCCCTTAACCTATAATTTTGTAGATCTCCTTGTGCCGTCGTGGTGATGAGATGGAAAGCCGGAATTAGACTTACCGGTAATTCATTTTCCATGACATCACCACGACGGCAGGGGTTTTTTCCCTCCCCCGTTATTTCTTTTGCTCGGTATGAAGTAATATCGTGCATTTTTCAAAAAAAAAAAAAAAAAAAAAATGTATTTTCTTATGAAATAGTCACCGGTGTGGCTCTGTGATTTGGTATACACTGGTGTTGGTGGTGGGAGGTGTCCTTTTAAACTTCTCTGCTTCCTGCCCCTACAGAGGTCAGGGGTCAATCTCCTTGTGCCGTCGTGGTGATGTCATGGAAAATGAATTACCGGTAAGTCTAATTCCGGCTTTTCAGTTGTTTCACACTTTATTGTTAAAGGGGTTGTCCGGGTTCAGAGAAGAACCCGGACATACCTGCAATTTCACCCAGGCAGCCCGCCTGAAGAGGGCATCGGAGCATCCTATGCTCCGATGCCCTCCTTTGCCCTGCGCTAATTAGCGCAGGGCAAAGGAATTTCGCCGGGTTCCGGTGACGTACCGGTCCCTGCCGGGCAGAGGCTTCCGCCCGGCAGTGAGTCGGTGACGTCATCGGCGCTGATGGACAGGCTTCAGCGCTGCCCTAGCCAGTAAAACGGCTAGGGCAGCGCTAAAGCCGGCCCATTAAGGCCGGTGACGTCACCGAACTCACTGCCGGGCGGAAGTACCCGCCCGGCAGCGAGTATTTACAAAACAAGAGACCTTGCCCTGCGCGATCTAGCGCAGGGCAAGGGAGGGGCATCGGAGCATGAGATGCTCCGATGTCCTCTTCAGGCAGGCTGCCTGGGTGAAATTGCAGGTATGTCCGGGTTCTTCTCTGAACCCGGACAACCCCTTTAAGTATATAATTCCACATGTGTTAATTCATAGTTTTGATGCTTTCAGTGTGAATCTACAATTTTCATAGTCATGAAAATTCAGAAAACTCTTTGAATGAGAAGGTGTGTCCAAACTTTTGGTCTGTACTGTATATCAGGTGTCCGGGAAGGTTTCAGAACCGTTTTCAGCTCTCCAGGACATACAGTTCCTGAGATATTCCCAAAAAATGCATTAGCCAATAGTAGCCTGGTCACATGACCCTTATCAGCCAATAGAAGCTCACAGGCAGTCTCCACACACCAGGTTTCTATGACAACCTAGCCAGTTCACTGCTGTAGGTCTGCATTAAAGAGGCAGAGCACTGTGGATGACAATGGTAAAGGGGTTATGTTTTAGACTAATTCATCATCAATCATTACCTCATATAATGTAAATTTCACATATTTACTGTTCCGTAGTAATAAAAGATGTATTCTTCCACTGCTACCCACCTTCCTCCTAAATTACTATGGCATCGACCTGTAATTCAGGCCACCGTCAAAAAAAGGACTTAAAAGCCCCACCCCCAGACCCTACTAAGTCACGCCCCTGACTGTCAGGCCACGCCCCTTCCATGCCGCATTTGACCGGGATTAAAAATATAGGTAAAAATCACCTTCTTTCAGCTGCAGGGGTGGGGGGAGAGTGACTTTCTCTCTGCAGCTCATTGCTCAGACTGCACAGTGCTGCTGCTGAGAGTGAGCTGTTCAAAAGGACATCCCTGTGTCCATCCAGGCCCTGCGCATGACAGAGGACAGGGAGTCTGAAAGCCAGACTGTCCAGCCTAAAACAAGACCTCTGGCCACCCTAGGGGCAGGCTGATGTTAGGGTGGCCAGATGTCCAGCTTTAGGCTGGACAGTCTAGTTTTCTGGCTACCTGTTCTCCGTCCGATGCAGTGCCTGGACAGACACAGGGATGTCCACCCTTTCAGTAGCTCACACTCAGACAGCTTCTCCTTGTCTTCACGGAGCCAGGGGTGCATGGCCTCATGTTTAGTGGTGTGTCTTCATGGGAACTGGGGGCACTGTTTCACGTTTGGGGGAATGGCCGGTGAGGTCTGGCTTTCTGGGGTGAAGACAGTGGCCATTCTAGCTGCTGTGGAGGTCACAGTTAAAGGGGCGGGCTGCTGTAGAGGTCACTGTTAAAGGGGTGGGCTGCTGTAGAGGTCACTGTTAAAGGGGCGGGCTGCTGTAGAGGTCACTGTTAAAGGGGTGGGCTGCTGTAGAGGTCACTGTTAAAGGGGCGGGCTGCTGTAGAGGTCACTGTTAAAGGGGCGGGCTGCTGTAGAGGTCACTGTTAAAGGGGCGGGCTGCTGTAGAGTTCACTGTTAAAGGGGCGGGCAGCTGTAGAGATCACTGTTAAAGGGGCTGGCCGCTGTAGAGGTCACTGTTAAAGGGGCGGGCTTCTGTATAGATCACTGTTAAAGGGGCGGGCTGCTGTAGAGGTCACTGTTAAATGGGCGGGCAGCTGTAGAGATCACTGTTAAAGGGGCGGCTGCTGTAGAGGTCACTGTTAAAGGGATGGGCTGCTGTAGAGGTCACTGTTAAAGGGACGGGCCGCTGTAGAGGTCACTGTTAAAGGGGCGGGCTGCAGTAGAGGTCACTCTCAATATCTTTTAACGACACACACACACACACACAAACAGTAAATGAAATAAATTAAATATACCCGGGCGAAGCCGGGTCCTTCAGCTAGTATATGTATATTACAGAGGACAGTACACTGCTACAGATGGATCTAGATAGATTAGAGGCTTGGGCAGAGAACTGGCAGATGAAGTTTAACACTGACAAATGTAAGGATATGCACATGGGAAGGATTAATGCAAGTCACCAGTACATACTAAATGTAATGGTTCATGCACATGGGCGTTGCAGTTTTTGCGGTCTGCAAATTGTATATAGCGGCCCTGTGCGTTCCCCATTTTTCCGGAATGGAACATACTGCCCTCTGCAGAACTGTCCTATTCCTGAGCATAAAATGGACTAGAATAGGACATGTTCTATTTTTTTGCAGGGCTGCGGAACGGACATACAGTACAGATTGAAGTGAATGGGTCAGCATCTAACCCACAAAAAAATGCAGATCGGATGCAGACAAAAAACATGGTTGTGTGCATGAGCCCTAAACCCCCTTTCACACGAGTGAGTTTTCCATGCGGGTGCAATGTATGAAGTGAACGCATAGCACCCGCACTAAATTTTGACCCATTAATTTCAATGAGTCTGTGTACATGAGCCTCGTTTGCCATGCATCAGTTCTGTGTTGCGTGAGAGTCGCAGCATGCTCTATATTCTGTGTTTTTCACGCAGCCCTATCCCCATAGAAGTAAATGGGGCTTCAGTAAAAAAAAAGGCATTGCATCTGGAAGCAAGTGCGGATGTAATGCGTTTTTCACTGATGGTTGCTGGGAGATGTTGTTTGTAAATCATGCGCGTGAAAAATGCATCAAAACTGATTGTACCTGTGTGGAAAAAACTGAAACACTGAACGCAATTGCAGACGAAACTACCGTATTTTTCGCCCTATAAGATGCACCTAGGTTTTAGAGGAGGACAATAAGAAAAAAAATATTTTTCATCAGACCTCTGGTCAGACCACCAATCAGACCCCCAATGTTAATCAGACCTCAGCTGACAGCCCCAATAAGACCCCCGATGTTAAAAAGGCCCAATAAGACCTTAGATCAGACCCCCAATCAGATCTCAGCTCAGACCTGAATGTGAAAGACCCCCAATCAGACCTCAGATAAGAGCCCCATGCCTTTTATCAGCTCCCATATGCCTCATATCAAACCCTATGCCTCTCATCAGCCACCTATATGCCTCTTATCAGCCCCCAGCAGTCTTATATCAGCCCCATGCCTCTCATCAGCCCCCTATATTACTCTAATCAGCCCCCTGCAGTCTTATTTAATCCCCCATTGCCTTTTTATGAGCCCCAGCGCCTCTTATCAGCCCCCATTGACTCTGGCCAGCCCCCAGTGCCAATTGTCAGCCCCCAGGCCAAGAAATATCAGCCCCAATCAGTATCAAGTTGAATAAAATAATAAAACCACTTACCTCTCCTGATCCTTGACGCCGACACTCCTCTCAGTCTGCGCTCTCTTTTTCTTCCTGTCGGCTGTGCTGTGACCCTGCGCGCACAGCATGAGGTCACAGAGCGCCCTCACGCTGTGCACAGCATAGCTGAACGGAGGACAAGGAAGCGGCGAGTACAGAGTCTTCACCGCTTCCTTGTCCTCCAGTGCTAATGAGCACTTCCATAACGGAAGCGCTCATTAGCATTCGCCCCATAAGACGCAGGGGCGAATGCGTCTTATGGGGCAAAAAATATGGTAACTGAACTTGCTTGCGAAATGGTGCGAGTTTCACTGAACGCACCCTGACACAATCCATATTGTTCATGTAAAAGAGGCCTTACACTGACATGGATTTAGGAATTTTAGTGAACAGCAAACTTAACTGCAGAAACCAGTGTCAGACAGCTGCGGCCAAGGCCAATAAGATAATGGGTTGCATCAAAAGGGGCATAGATGCCCGTGATGAGAACATAGTCCTGCCACTTTACAAATCACTAGTCAGACCACACATGGAGTACTGTGTACAGTTCTGGGCTCCTGTGAATAAGGCAGACATAGCAGAGCTGGAGAGGGTTCAGAGGAGGGCAACTAAAGTAATAACTGGAATGGGTGGACTACAGTACCCTGAAAGATTATCAAAATTAGGGTTATTTACTTAAGAAAAAAGACGACGAGATCTAATAACTATGTATAAATATATCAGGGGTCAGTACAGAGATCTCTCCCATGATCTATTTATCCCCATTACTGTGATGAGGGGACATCCTCTGCGTCTGGACGAAAGAAGGTTTGTACACAGACATAGAAGAGGATTCTTTACGGTAAGAGCAGTAAGACTAGTCAGGTATTTAAAGATGAAACCTGTTCTCGGGTGCCATAGCTAGCGGGTGTCTGCTGTTTTAAACAGCAGACACCTGAGGCTAATGTATGTGATCGACCATAACATAGATTGCACACATTTAACCTCTCAGACTTGACTACTGCATCTGGTCCCAGTATGTGCTCCCAGTCGTGCATCAGCTTCCCCTGGCTGGGATCAGGGGAACCGGATAGTGTGTGCGGCAGCCTTCCTGAGGCAAGGCTCCATAGGAAGGAAGTGAAATTCTCCTAGATTCCAATGCTGATGCATTGAGGTCTATGAGAGAAGCAATCTAATGATGATTGCTTTTTCAAGTTCCCTAGTGAAACCATTAAGTTTAAAAAAAAAAAAAAAAAAAAAAAGGATTAAAAAATGTAAAACAGGCTTGGACCAAAGAAGAGAGGGTAACAGGTAAGTTTTTACTGCATAGAAACTTTGTAAAAACAAAACCCATATAACTGTGGCAGAATTTAGATTGTGAATGGAAAAGTAAAAAAATATTATGACTCTGGGACCGCTCATATGCCTGGTTTTTAAACAGCTAATGAATAGAGGCTGTCCAAAAATAGCCACATGTGCTATTGTTGGCTGTTTTCATGGCCAGATGGACCCCATTGAAATAAATGGGACAGTTTCGACACTCTCTCCTCACTGCAGGCTTTAGGATCTGATGCTCCCAACATGGTGACGTCACATGCAGGTCCTGCTGCCTCCAACGAGGAGCGAGTGTTGCATCATATGCAAGAGGAGTGTATGTGAGTGAGTGTGTATAATTTTATTATTATTTTTTTTTTTAATGGAGCTGTCAAAACAACCATAGATGGGGTAAGGGGAGGGGAGCTAAGGGGATATTATATGGTGGGGGCACTATATGGGCAATCACTCATACTGGGGGGCGCTGTGGAGGGACGGAGAAGGTGGGAAATGTCAGTGCGTCTTATGGGGCAAATACTAATGAGCAATTCAACTATGCATTATGGAAGCGCTCGTTAGTACAGGAGGACCGTGGAGCAGTGAATGCAGCGCCCCCCATGTGGGCTCTGTACTCACCCATTCCTGGTCTTCTCCTGCAGGGTCGCATGCTGTGCTGTGATCTGCACATAGCTAGAGGATGTCGGCATACTGTGTGACATCAGGTCACAGCTCAGAGTGGCAGGAAGAGCACTGGGTCTCGGGAGCGGTATCGGGAGCAGGAGAGATAAGTTGATTTATTTATTTTTTTCTGCTCTGAGCTCTGATTAACATGGGGGTCTCATCTGAGGTCTGAATGGGGGGTATTATTCACATTGGGGCTCTGATCTGAGATCTGATTGGGGGTCATTCACATTGGGGCTCTGATCTGAGGTCTGATTGGGGGTCATTCACATTGTGGGTCTGATCTGAGGTCTGATTGGAGTTCATTTACAGTGGGGCTCTGATCTGAGGTCTGATTGGGGTTCATTTACAGTGGGGCTGTGATCTGAGGACTGATTGGGGGTCATTCACATTGGGGGTCTGATCTGAGGTCTGATTAGGGGTCATTTACATTGTGGCTCTGATCTGAGGCCTGATTGGGGGTCTTATTAACATTGGAAGTCTGATTTGAGTCTATTTTCCTCCTCTAAAACCTAGGTGCGTCATATAAGGCAAAAATATGGTACATCCTTTTTTTAGGCTTGTGACCTAGATGCATCAAATTCTGTCATTTATGCCAAAATATAGGTGGGCCATTATGTCTGATTATTTTAATACAGCCCTATTAACCCCTTCCCTGGAGCGGCATACTGTCATCTGCAGCTTCCTTCAAATCCTCGAAGTCCTCTGCTGTTTGTTTTTGACAGTTCCTATGCTGTGCAGAAAAATCCATTCAGGGCCATTTACATATATACCACAATTTTTGTGTATATACAATATAGAGAGATAGATAAAAATGTAATATTATAAGCTGTGAACGTGGGGTACAGTGGCCCTTTAAGTAGGTAGCTTCTGGTCATAGATGAGATTTGATACTGGTGCTGCTGAGGGGCGGCCACCATTCTCCCACGTGATGTTTTGCTGCCAGTCTCCAGCAGCTTCAGCAATGTCATCTCTGCACTCTCCAAGCTGGCTCTCAATGTAAGCACAGAGGTCTCAAAAAGACGAGAATTATGTGGAGCTTCTTTATCGTGGGAACTAAGAAATGCTCTGTATGGTAATCACATCTGCCACACGTTCCAGGGAGGTATGTGTATACATGTATCTAGAAGATACGTGTGAATATAGAGTGTGAATGAATACAGTGAGTCAACGGTGCGAAAGTTATAACCTTCCTTACGAGCTAAGCAGATATCAATCTGCAGTGTCCTGAAATACACTACTAAGCACTGAAAGTGTTAATATCACTGTATTTCATGTATTATGTGCATGCGCTACAAATCCCATAAGATTGTATAGGGAATGGGAGGGCCAATAGGAGGGACAACCAGTGCCCGGGCACCTCATATAGATTATTTGCCCTTGTCGCTTTTGATGCTTGCACAACTGCCGCTGCATCTCGAACCGCCTACCCCCCCCAATCGAAAGTTTTGATCCGATCGATGGGGCGAGGCAGCAGCAGCCGTGCAGGGATCAGAAGTGACGAGGGTGCAAGGAAGCGGGGTAAGTATAACCGGTATAGCCTGGGCATTGGGGGGTCATTATAGGGGTTGGATAACCCCTTTTAAATCTATGCCAGCTGTATTGCTGCCGTACATTTAGATAATTTTCTACGCTGAAAATATTTGCTATTCCCAGACCTTTAAGGGGTTGTCCGGTCTTGAAGATGGCAACCCCTGGAGTACTCACCTACTCCGCTGAAATTAAGAAATGCCACTCACCAGTCCTGGGTCCTGTTGCTGCTCCATTCCCGATTCCTGCCTGCTTCGGGTCTCCATGGGACCAGAATGCAGCTGGGTCCTGTGACCACTGAGGCCAATCACAGGCCTCAGCTGTCATAGACTGTTTTGTGTCACGGGACCCAGCTGCTTACATGTTTCATGGGGACTTAAAACAGCTGGGACTGGAGCGGTGGTAGAGCCCAGGACAGGTATGTGATGTTTGTTACTTTCAGGGGGCAGGGGTACCCCAGAGGTTGTCCACTCTGAGGCTGGACAACCCCTTTAAGAAACAGCACGCTAGAGACATTGTATAATTTAATATTGCAGTATATTCGGGTAACAGTGGATAGGCATAACTGTTTGATGGGGATCAGAGCACTGGAACCCCCACTGATCATGAGTAGAGAAATCTTGACCTCCATTTGAATGCAGCAATGGTCGAGCATGCTCAGCGTCGCTCCACTTAAGTGGTGCCGGAAAAGATAGCTGTGTACAGCAGCTGTTCCCTAGAGTTTGAGTGGAGCAGCAGTGCAAATGCTTGACCAAAGCTCTACTCAAATGGGGGACATGGTTTCTTGTCCCTTTGACCCCAGTCTACACTACTTACAGTCTTTTATGTCCCAATAATGAACTCAACACTAGTGGTGTACATAGAGAAGAAAGGGCCCCATAGCCAGGATTAAACCAGGCCCCCCACACAGGACAGGAAGGTTTACGCCTAAACCCTTTTCAATGACCCTTTGGCCATTTTTTCTTCTGCCTTATTTGCTAAAGGTTGTTCCTTTAGAGGGTACAGTCCTGACCAGGTTTTCACCTCCAGTAGAGGAGGAGATAATCCCAAATGGGCCCCCTCTTGCATGGTCTGCCACTATTGTAGTTACGCCCCTGCTCAGCACTATCACCCGAGTGATGATTACAGGAAAGGAGTGCACTGGAGGGAGGGGGGGATAACATTTATATCGGCACACAATTTTAAACTTAGGAAGAAAATACATTAAATTCAATGGTTCACTAACGTCAGTACAGCATTGGGAGTTTTTATCAGTAAAAAAAAAAAAACATCGACGTGCTACTCGGTTTCCTCAGGGACCATTTTGATTTTATTGGCACAATATATAATAGTAGCCAAAATGTGACTTGTAGAATGTGTGCTCTGATGGCTTGTTGCATGTACGTTTTTGTGGAAGGAATGACCAGGTTAAGACAGTTTTTGTTTCAGCAGTGGGTCTGGAGCTACTGTGATGACTAACAGATTTGGCTTTGGGCTATTCCTAAGGTCGTTAACATGCCAGTCCCTTGGTTTTCACCCTTTAATCATGTACAGGGATCTGGACTTCTCTGTGGGAAATCCACCAGACCACTACCTCCTGGGGTAGTCTCTGGGTGATTCAAAGCTGATTCACAGTTATCCTACAGGGGTCATAGACACCGTTGCAAAGCACGGAGGCGTCGTGCAAAATTGTAGTCAGGGACAAGGTCATGGCAGGCTGAGTATGTGCTATAAGGTAAACGGTCTGAGGTCAGGGAGGCAGCAAAAGGTCAATATGGAAGTCAGGCACATATCAAGTCAAGCAACAGAGTGTCACAATCCAGGAGTCCAGCAGAGACTTGGTACATGGGCAGACAACTGAGCAGCACAGCTTTGCAGAACTCTAGCACGCTGGAGTACCTAATGCTCAGGCAACCTCCCACAGGGGAAGGTGCTTTAAGTACAGGGTGGCCCACGATGACCAATCCACTTTCCAGGAAACTGTTCATCTAGGAATGCTCGGACCTGACACCCATAATGTGGTGGTGCACCATCTTGCTGGAAAAACTCAGGGAACGTGCCAGCTTCAGTGCATAAAGAGGGATAAACATCATTATGTAGCAGTTGAATGGCCCCCAAGGTCTCCCGATCTGACCCGCTTAGACTTTTATCTTTGGGGTCATCTGAAGGCAATTGTCTATGCTGTGAAGATACGAGATGTGCAGCACCTGAAACTAAGGATACTGGAAGCCTGTGCTAGCATTTCTTCTGCGGTGTTGCTATCAGTGTGTGAAGAGTGGGAGAAGAGGGTTGCATTAACAATCCAACACAATGGGCAGGACTTTGAACACATTTTATAAGTGGTCAGAAACGTGTAAATAACTCATGAAAGAATAAATTTACATTAAAACCAAGCACACCATTGTTTTTCTTGTGAAATTCTCAATAAGTTTGATGTGTCACATGACCCTCTTCCCATTGAAAAAACTAAAGTTGGATCCAAAATGGCCAACTTCAAAATGGCCGCCATGGTTACAACCCATCTTGAAAAGTTTCCCCCCTCCCATATACTAATGTGCCACAAACAGGAAGTTAATATCACCAACCATTCCCATTTTATTTAGGAGTATCCATATAAATGGACCACCCTGTACTTCAAGGTAGCCAGCCATAAACTAGAGCAGATTAGGGTGCATGTTGGCACTTTAAGAGCCAGATGTAGTGTACACCCTACAGGCACAGGGAGAAAAACCTGGCCTGCAAGCAGACCCGCTGGGAATGGGAGAGCAGAATGGGAGACCGCCATCTTGTTTTAGGGCTGCCATGAACGATGATGGTAATAACCATCATAGGGAAGCACTTTTTGTCATTTGTGATGATTTCTGATTTCCGAGTTGTATTTTGCAGGTTCCTGGGCAGACAGATCTCCCCTACATGATGCTGCATTTCATGGAAGACTGCTGACTGTCAAAACACTGATTGCTCAGGTAAAGTATAACTGCTTGACTGTACAGTTATACAGTTATGTTCCAGTGGATCCTCTGATGGGCCCAGCGTCTAATCCAACAATGGACTCCAAAGGTCTACAGAAGACATTCCCATTTGAAAACTGATTTGAGGACATTTTTTTTTTTTTTTATTGAATTGCAAATAAGCTACCAGAATGTATTAATGATGTGACCTATCTGTGAAATAATGACATAATATAATATAAATATAAATGTGGACAGGCATGTTGTCTGTGTAGATTTAAATACCTGGAATTTCCTAGGACCTAAGGTACCCTAGTCCAAAATGTGATTGACATTCCACCTCTTCTTAGTCCAGAGTACAGTTAACGAGTATGAAAAGTACTACAGTTGCAATAAAAAGTAAGTAAAATCTTTGAAATAACCTGTTTTTTGCATTGATTACTAATAAAATGTGGCTTGATTGTTATCATATAGACAAAGGGAGAGAGCAACCCCAGCGGCAGGGGAGAGCAGGAGGCGTGTCCACGTCGCTGGGATATAGAAACCCGGGAGCAGAGAGTGAAGCTGTGGTAGCCACCCACCCTTTACATCCTCTATTTTTTGGTCCAGGTTGCTGGAGAATTTTTTTTCAGAAGAACAGGGGCATTAACGCTTTCAGCTGGCCCCCAAGATCGTTCTTCTGGGCTATAACCCTACCAATCCACCAAGAAGAAGGGTTTGCCACTGATTTGCTTCATGTTTAGAATATTCTTGACTTGTTATATATCTTCTGTTCTGAGAGAAGCAGAATAACGATTAAAGGAGGGAAACTTGAAAAGAATTAGGAATACATAAAGAGGGAGAAAGACGCAGTTTGTAACATACTGGATTGAATCTCAACATCTTAAAAGGACCAATGAAGCGGGGTGTCAACTTGTACAAGGGTACCTTGAGCCAGAAAATGTCTCCAGAACACTTAGGCGAAGTCGTATGTTTACAGTCAGCGAATCTCTTTATATGAGCAGAAACCTGAAGCAGGGATGTTTTAATCTCTTGTCAGATTTGGGTGAAATTGCTGACAGTAAACTCTGCTGCTGGAACTCTAGAGAAGACAGGTAACGGAAGAGGAACCTTTAACTGACAGCCATAAATTATGAAGAAAGGGGTCTTACCAGAAGACTCACTAGAATGTTTTTTGAAAGAAAACTCTGCCCAGGGGAACAAAGCAATCTAGTCATCTTGATGTTCAGAAGTGAAGTGTCACAGGTAGTTGACCAGGATTAGATTAATACTCTTTACCTGTCTATTGCAATGTGGATAGTAAGCCGAAGAAAAGTCCAGCTTGATATCCAGCAGCTCACACATAGCTCCTCAAAACGTAGAGGTAATACAACATAAAAACATAATGTGAAAGGGCAACCACGTAGCAGAAAAATTTGGTGCATGAACACCTTGGCCAGGTGGGCAGACAGGAGGCCAGGCAGAGGTAAGAAGTGAGCCATTTTTGAAAATCGATCAGCCACCACCCAGATTTCTGAGCACCCAGAATAAGAAGGTAGGTCTGTAAGCAAGAGGAGTAAAAGTTCTGTATGTTTTAGTTTTGAAGAATTGTTCTGGGCACAGGTAGGACAGGCAGCAACATAGTCCTGAACATCCTTAGAAATTGTAGGCCACCAGTGATGTCGAGTAATCAGATCAACAGTCTTGTGAAGACCAGGGTGACCAGTGACTTTCCCCCAGAACAATACCTGTTTCCTCTTGGCCACAAGTACCTACTTTTTGCCAGGTGAAATGACCTTCAGCTGTACTGGAGCCACAAGGATGATGCAGGCAGGATCTATGACATGCTGGGGCTCCTCTGTCTGGTCAGTAGGGTCAAATGAAAGAGAGATGGCATCCACCTTGGTATTCTTGTTGACTGGATGGAAATGTAGTTTGAAATTAAACCGTGCTAACAACAAAAACCAAGCCTGGAGAGGGGTTGAGATGCAGTGCTAACTGAAGACAAATCAAGTCAAGACACCACTCCCCAGGGCCAAATTAATAGTTATTATCTATCTGTCACCAATAGAATAGTTCCACCGTGCTGAGGAGCAGGCCTTTGAGAAGAAGTTGTAGGTGAGCATCTTGCCTGAGTAAGAAAAGCTCCTTCTTCTGTGAAGGATATGTCCACTTCCAGAAAGAACTATTCGGAGACATCTGGACAATAAAGAATTGATGCTGAAGAGAAGGCCCACTTAAAGGGGTATTCCCATCTCACAAATGTAGTTTGTATAGTTAGATATAGCCATACCAATATTATTACTAATAGAATGTATTTATATAAAATGTACCGCTTAGAAGATTTGCCTATTTGTATTTCCATTGTCCCACACACATCAGTCAGGCCGTTGCCTCTAGTTACGACCACCGTGGCCATGTAGCAGTGGTGGCCGGCTTATTCTTGTTCAAACAGTTCTGAGGTAACTGCTGAATTGTGAACACACATTACATGAGCATGAGGAGACACATCTTAGGGGACTTACACATCTGCATCTTGGATGCTACCAGTCCAAAACAAAACGGTCAGGATCCGTCCAAAACGCAGACTTTATAAACGGATCCTGCTCCATAGAGATGAATTGATCTTGGGACAGGATCCGTTTCTCTGCGTTTTGGTAGAGCAGACAAAAATGCTACAACCCTAAGATGTGTCTGTGCATCTTCATGCAACGTGCGTTCACAATCCAGCAGTTACCTCAGAGCGGGTTTGAACAAGAGCAAGCCGGCCACCACTACTACATGGCCACGGTGGCCGTAACCAGGGGCAACAGCCTGACTGATGTGTGTGGGACAATGGATATACAAATAGGGAAATCTTCTAAACGGTACATTTTATATAAATACATTCTATTAGTAATAATATTGGTATGGCTATATCTAACTATGCAAACTATATTTGTGAGATGGGAATACCCCTTTAAGACATTAGAAGGCTGACTCAGCCTCTGGACTCCACTCCTTTGCATTCAGCCCTTGCATTCCTCATAATTATGGACAAACACAATCTACTGTAACTAATCTAATAAGACAACAACCGTTATGCTGTTCATGTGTTTTGTCTAGCACGTTGACTTCTTCAAGAGCTACGGTAATTTGCAAAAGTTTCAATTAAGGACATGAAATTGGAAATGTGGGTTTCACAGGTGTTTTGCCCAATAAATAATGGCATGAGAAGACAGGTTACTGATAAATCTGTTTTTCTAAAGACAAATTGTTTGGTGTGAACCTTGCTTTCAGAAGACCTCTGATGATGTGTTATAGAGAAGCTATAGACTAAAAAAGCATGGTGTGCAGCTGCTTGGCTGCCTAGTGATTATTGAGGGAACAAGGAATTTTAGGGTATATCAAAACATTTTATGGGAGAATCTTAGAACAGCAGAACATGACCTCAAGCTGAGTGATGCCTCAAGACAATAACCAAAGGCACACAAGTAAATCACTAAAGAATGATTGAAAAAAGCAAAGAGTCATGACCTCAACTCTATGAAGATGCTGTGGTATGACTTGGAGAGGGCTGCACGGACAAGGCATCCCAGATATGATGAACTGAAACACATTTTCAGGGAGTAATGGTCAAAAATTCCTCCTTGTCATTGTGCAAATTGTATTTTCAGCTACAGGAAACATTTGGTAAGGGTGATTAAATTCAAAAGTTCACTCCTTGTATGGTGGACATTTACTCTGCATGCTCAATTAAAGACATGAACAGTACAACTGGTTGTGTCCTTAGTTTAGTTAGATTGGGTTTGTCTATAACTGTGGCTTTTAGATAACAACCAGATCACATTTTATTCGTAATCAATACAAAAACCTGGGTGATTCCAAAAGGTTCACTTAATCTATAAAGTCAGGTTGGATTTTACTAACAATATATTACTATTTTCTTTGCAGGGATTTAATGTGAACATTTTGACAATAGACAGGATTTCTCCTCTTCATGAAGCTTGTCTGGGAGGTCATGTGTCTTGTGCAAAGGTTTTACTGGAGAATGGGGCTCGTGTGAGTATGATCATCCTAAAAATTCAGTGTGCACTACCAAAAGTTCTCACTAGATGGCAGCAATGCAAATATCTTACTACTAATTTACAATCAGTGCATGACTTCTCACAACAAAGCATAAAAATGTTTATTACTTCTGAACACAGAAGAGATTAATGATCACAATCCCATGTACTTACAGTAATCACACAGCCCAGATAGTTAAAGTAGCTGTATCATTTTATGCACCCCATGACATTTAAAGTGCATCTATCACTTATCATCTCCCCCTATCAAACTGTTTGCATGGACACATAGCTGTGGTTCACATGATCTGAGGCTCCGTTCCCGAATTATATTTTTTCATAATATGCAAATTAGGTATTTGGTGCAAAAGAGGGCGTCACCTTTGCTCTTGTTTCACCTAAGCTCCAGTCCTTTCTGTGGTCAACCCTTTCCCTCGCTGCTTTGTCACTGCCTGGCCCGGTCAATCAAAGGAGCATGGGAGGGTCTGACCACAGAAAAGAGCAGAGACTGGGTGCAACAAGAGCAAAGGTGATGCCCTCATTGCACCAAAGGCCTAATTTGTATATTAAGAAAAAGTATCAGAACTTGACAACGAAGCCTCAGATCAACAAAAGAAAAACAGTGCTTTAATCCGGTAAACCACAGCTATGTAACTATGCAACAGTTTGATAGGGAGTTCACTGGTGACTCTGATTCCATGTTGGTTTCCCTCCAGATAAACATTGTGACAGTTGATGGGATCACTCCTCTGTATAATGCCTGCAGCAGTGGAAGTGTGGCCTGTGTTAGCATGTTACTGGACCATGGTGCCAACCCAGAGCTGGAAACTCAACTTGCCTTTCCCCTTCATGAAGCAGTTATAAGAGGTAACATATTACACTTCTCCGGTATTAACAAAGGTAAATCCTATTCTGATATGGGTTGGTTTGAACCCCTACTAATCTCAGTTGTGTACTATATTTTACTGATATACCTTTAAAGGGGTCTTATGTGTGTAAATATATATAGATATATATATACTAGCTGAAGGACCCGGCTTCGCCCGGGTATATTTAATCTATTTCATTTAATGTTTGTGTGTGTTGTTAAAAGATATCGAGAGTGACCTCTACAGTGCCCGCCCCTTTAACAGTGACCTCCACAGCAGCCCACCCCTTAACAGAAACATCCACAGTGCCCTCCCCTTTAACTGTGACTTCCACAGCAGCTAGGGTGGCCACTGTCTTCAGCCCAGAAAGCCGGACCTCACCGGCCATTCCCCCAAACATGAAGCAGCGCCCCCGGTCCCCATAAAGCCACACCACTAAACATGAAGCCACACCCCCTGGCTCTGTGACGACACAGAGGAGAAGCTGTCTAAGCGTGAGCTACTGAAAGGGTGGACATCCCTACGTCCGTCAAGGCACTGCGCCGGATGGAGGACAGGGAGCCAGAAAACCGGACTGTCCAGCCTAAAGCCGGACATCTGGCCACCCTAACATTAGCCTGCCCCTAGGTTGGCTAGAGGTCCGGTTTTAGGCTGGACTGTCTGGCTTTCAGACTGCGTGTCCACCGTCCGGCGCAGGGCTTGGACAGACACAGATGTGTCCACCCTTTCAGTAGCTCACGCTCAAACAGCTTCTACTTCGTGTCTTCATGGAACCAGGGAGCATGGCCTCGTGTTTAGGGGTGTGGCTTTATGGGGACTGGTGGCAAGGCTTCATGTTGGGGGAAGGCTGGACATTCTGGCTTTCAGACTCCATGTCCTCTGTCATGCGCAGGGCCTGGATTGACACAGGGATGTCCTTTTGGACAGCTCACTCTTAGACAGCAGCACTGTGCAGTCTGAGCATGAGCTGCAGGGAGAAAGTCACCCTCCACCCTCCCCTGCAGCTGACAGAGATTGATTTTTACCTTCATTTTTTCAATCCTGGTCAGATGCGGAGTGGAAGGGGCGTAGCCTGATTGAGTCGGGGGCGTGACTTAGTGGGACCTGGGGGTGGGGCTTTTTAGTCCTTATTTTGAGGGTGGCCTGAATTACAGGTCGATGCCATAGTAATTTAGGAGAAAACACAGTGGGTAGCAGTTAAAGAAAACATCTTTTATTACTACTGAACAGTAAATATGTGAAATTTACATTATATGAGGTAATGATTAATGATGAGTTAGTCTAAAACATAAGTTATATTTATGGTAACCGGAATACTCCTTTAACAGTGTCATCCACAGCGCTCTGCCCCTTTAAAGCAGACCTACAGCAGTGAACTGGCTAGGTTGTTATGGAAACCTGGTGTGTGTGGAGACTAACTGCCTGTGAGCTTCTATTGGCTGATAAGGGTCATATGACCAGGCTTCTATTGGCTAATGCATTCTAATGCATCCGTTCTAAAACCTTTCCGGACACCTGATGTACCTGTGTGCCAAATTTCGTGATTGTAGCTGCGACTGTGTACATTCCTTTAGCAGACATACACACACATATACACTCAGATTTATATAATAATATATATATATATATATATATATATATATATATATATTATAAGTGGAGCATAATAGCTGGGTCTATGAAAAGCTTTCTAATAAACTTTGCACTTTAGTATGTCGCCAGTTTCAGCATATTTGTTGTCAGTGACTATGTACGGCCAGACCCACATCCCTCAATGCTTTGCTACTCCCTGGTCCTGTCAATCAAAGTAACCAGAGAGTGGCTGGCCACAGAAAGGATAGGAGCTTGGGTGCAACAAGTACATTAGTGACACCCTTATTGCACCAAAGGCCTAAATTGCATATTAACCCCTTAGTGACCACCCATACGCCTTTTTACGGCGGTCACTAAGGGGCCTTAGGCTGGGCCGCCGCTTTTTCACGGCGGCCCAGTCTAAGCGCTGCACGGGTCTCCCGTGCAGCGGGGAGCACGGGCCCGGCTCTCACATGAAAGCCGCGGCCCTGCTCTAACAGCCCGGACCGGCAGGAGTGCCGTTCCGGGCTGTTTAACACTTTACATGCCGTGGGCAATGGCGCCCGCCGCATGTAAAGTGCTGACAGAGGGAGCGGTCTCCCTCTGTCTCCCATCGGCACCCTGCAAAAGCGATCGCAGGGTGCCGATGTGTGGGAAGGCTGGCAGGGGTCTGATCTAGGCCCCAGACCAGCCTTGAGTACATTACCAGCAGGCTGCGCCTCTCTGGCGCAGCCTGCTGGTCAAAGTATGAATAACATTGCCATTAAAATGCAATGCACTATAGGAATAATGCATTGCATTTTAAAGGCAATCAAAGTATTGTTTGTTATAGTCCCTCTGTGGGACTATTAAGTGGTAAAAAAAAGTTTAAAAAAAAACACATTTTTTCTATTAAAAAATCCCATAAAAAAAAATTACTCTTTTTTTTCCATTGAAAATAAGCTTTTCAATGAAAAAAATTGCAAAAAAAAAATCTCCCCCATATGTTTGGTATTGCCACGTCCGTAACGACCCGTACTACATAAATATCACAAAATTAGCCCCTACGGTAAACACAATTTAAAAAAAAATTTAAAAAAAAAAAAGACAATTGCTAATTTATTCTTAGTTGCCACCAAAAAAACGTTATAACAAGCGATCAAAAAGCGTCATTTACTAAAAAGGATACCAATGAAAAGTACAAGTTGTCCCGCAAAAATTAAGCCCTGACACAACTCCATAGAAAGAAAAATAAAAAAAAAATTTGTTCTTGGGAATCAGCAATGCAAAAACTTTTTTTTTCTTTTAAAAAAAGGATTTTATTGCAAAAAAGTAGTAAAACACAAAAAAAACTATATGTATTTGGTATCATTGTAATCGTATTGATCCAGAGAATAAATATATGTTGTAATTTATACCGAAAAATGATCGCCGTAAAATTTATAACGTAAAAACGCAGTGGTGGTATTGCAATTTTTCCCATTTCCCTCCCAGAAAGAGTTAATCAAAGTTAATCAGAAAGTTATCTGTACCCCAAATGGCACCATTAAAAACTACAACTTCTCCCGTAAAAAATAAGCCCTCATACATCTATATAGACGGAAAAATGAAAAAGTTATAGCTCTTGGAACGCAACGATGAAAAAAGAAAAAAAAACGCTTGGTCACTAAGGCCAAAAACAGGCTGGTCACTAAGGGGTTAAGAAAAAGTATCATAAGTCAGGAACAGAGCCTTGAATCAATAAAAGAAAACTATGTTTTAATCAAGTGAACCACAGCTTTGTGTCTATGGAAATCTTCGGATAGGTAGGCCTCTGGTGACAGATTCCCTTTAAGTAATTATCTGTGAGTCCAGACCGATACATTGCAGCAAACAAGATTTGTGCTGCTGATGTATTGAGCTCACATAGTGCTGCCCATGCTAAGAACAATTACCGTAATTTTTGCCCCATAAGACAAATTTTTCCCCCCTAAAAATGGGGGGAAAATGTCCCTGCGTCTTATGGGGTGAATACTAATGAGCATTATAATCCCTGATTAATAAGTAAATGCTATTGTACAGGCCAGCCAAAAAGTATCCATTCACTACCAGAAGATTCTTCCCACCATAGTTACATAGTCTATACAGTTGAAAAAAGACATATGTCCATCAAGTTCAACCAAGAGATAGGTGGGGATGTGAATACTGCAAGCACTGCAAACATTAGGAGGACGTTCTAAGAAGTAGTCAAGAGATCACCAGGGGCTGCCATAGCAAGTTTGTAACAGTAATATCTAGATACGGGCATTCCACATTTTATGAATCCTTATTTTCTATTATGAACAGAATCCACAGGGCACACTCATCTGGCAACTATGTTTTGTCTCCACAGGTCACAGGGAATGTGCAGAAATGTTAATAGCTTATGGAGCAGACATTGAGAAAGAACTGCAAAACAGGGGTACCCCGCTTTATTTAGCCTGTGCCCATCAGAAAACAGAGTGCGTCAGAAGACTCCTTGAGTTAGGTAATCAATACTTTGTGAAGACATGCATGAATGAACAGTCCATCCACCATATTGGTAATTTGTAATTAGTAGCTGCAGTTGATCATCGAACATAGTAGCATACATACTGTAGCTATAGTTTTTAGGATAATGCTTATTTATACCTAAGACTGTGATGAGGGGACATCCTCTGCGTCTGGATGAAAGAAGGTTTGTACACAAACATAGAAGAGGATTCTTTACGGTAAGAGCAGTGAGACTATGGAACTCTCTGCCTGAGGAGGTGGTGATGGTAAGTTCACTAAGAGAGTTCAAGAAGGGCCTGGATGTATTTCTGGAGGGTAATAATATTACAGGTTATAGTTATTAGAGAGGGGTCGTTGATCCAGGGAGTTATTCTGATTGCCTCAATGGAGTCGGGAAGGTCTATGGCCAATCCACCCCTGAGAAGAACCAACGCTGGAACTACACAGCTCCATCCACTGTGTAATGGACGGAGCTGGTTACTTCAGTGCAGATCATCCCCCTGAAGTTAATGGGAGCAGCGCTGCAGTAACCACCTCTGTTCACTACACAATGGTGTACAAACTACTCAGTTCCTATCTATCCCAGGGATGGGTCAGATTAAATCCCTGGCCCACTTACCCATTTCAAGAAATCTTCTACAGAAAGGCAATAAATCGGCCATACCAACGTCCAGTGGTTAAGACTTCCATTGTCTCCTGTTCTTACTAAAGAGAAACCCCTTCTATGATGGTGGTAGAACCTTTTGTACACATGTTGGATGGGCATAGTCATGTGTACTGGCAGGGTATGATAAGATCATTGACCTTTAAATCCATCCTAGTACAGTCAAGCCATTTTATATACTGGTTTACAAGACTGTGTACATAATATTCCATGTGCGGTCTGACTTGTGATCTGTATAAACCAGGGGCATAACTACCATAGCGGCAGACCATGCGACTGCTATGGGGCCCAGGGCAAGAGGGGGCCCAGTCTTAGTTGGGATTATCTCCTCTTCTACTGCAGGTAAAACTTGGTCAGAACTCCACCCTCTAAAGGAACAACTTTTAGTAAATGAGGCAGAGGAAAAAATGGCCCAAGGGTCATTGAAAAGGGTTTAAGCGGAAACCCTTCTGTCCTCTGTGAGGGGCCTGGTTTAATCCTTGTTATGGGGACCTTACTATGTACCCCACTGGTATAAACCTAACATTATGTACTTATCTTGCATACTATATCTAGGACTTTTTTGATGCCTCACATTATTTTATTTCCCTTTGTAGCAGCTGCCTGGCACTGGTTATTAAGAGTTCAGTTTGCTGTTCACCAATATCCCCAAATTCCTTTGAGTGTACATTTTAAGCCTCTTTTACACATCAGTTTTTTCCTCAGTGTTTGGTCAGTGATTTTCATCAGTGATTGTGAACAAAACCAGGCCCAATTGAAATAGACAGAACAGGAGCAAATCTTTCCATTATATTTTATTTCTTTGGAGGCTTCACTCCTGGTTTTGGCTCACAATCACTGATTGAAATCCCTGACCAAACATCGATCAATTTTTTGTGTAATGCTGTAAGGACCTTCTCTTCTGTATATGAGGTCTAGCACACAGAGTGGCCTCCTCTGCATGGGCATACAACACTTAAAGGATTTGCTGCACCATGGAGAGGGATGCCTTCAAATACAGTAACTGCAGCATTTTATGAAATAAACCAAATTTAGTTATTCTTCTCTTCTAGGTGCAGATGTAAACCATGGGAAACAGCGGGACAGTCCACTGCATGCTGCAGCTAGAAGAACCAGCGAGCAGATTGTCAAACTGCTTATTGATTATGGAGCTAATGTCAAGTATAAAAACATGGAGGGCAAATACCCCATTGAACTATCAGTACCCAGGAGTCCAGTAGAGCGAGCGCTTCTGGTTGCAGAAGGTAATGAATCAGATTCATGCCATGTTAATGTCACTTATCTGCATAGTCTTTTCTCTTGTAGAGAGGACCTGTCACCACTTGATATGTCTGCTGTAGTAACTACTTGTATTCCTCATGTAGTAACAATTCTGGAGCATGTCGTTGTGTCATTCCTCTGCTATTCCTACTACCAGGTTATGCATGAATTGCCAACAGTCTGCAATAAAGGTCCAACTTTGTGTTACCAGTTGAGCGTGTGTCCCTGCACAGTTTGACACTATTCAATCAGTGCTGTCAGTAGCAGGCTGTGCAGGGACACTCCTCCCCCAACTGGTAACAACCAGTTGGACCTTTAGTACAGACTGTTGTCAATTCATTCATTAAAGGGCTTTTCTGGGATTTAACTACTGATGACCTATCCTCTGCCTTCTCCTCGCTCACCAAGCACAGCGCCGTACATTGTACAGCAGCTGTGCTTGGTATGGCGCTTACAAAAACGCAGAACACCACGTTCTTGTATCCTGCACAGTCCGGTAAACAAAACGCATTCTTTTTTTTTTTTTTAAACAATGGAACTTTATGGTGAATGGATGCCACTGTATGGCATCAGTCTGAGGCATCCGTTTAATGTATACCTTTTTTTGTATACGTTAAAGGGATGGGAAAAACGTGATGTAAACACACCCTAACTTATATGACCTGAACTCACTGCATCATAGTGACTTATCATGGAGTGAGTTCCTCTCTGACTGTGGACTCTCTTCTACTATACTCAATTGGACAGCTCACAGCCAGGGAGAAGGAGACACCCCTTGAAAAACCCGGCAGTCTCCTCTTCCCTGTACCGATGCTGCTAATTAGCATACAGGGCGCACAGTGGGGGAACAGAGCAGCCGAGCTGAAAAAGAAAAAGTGCCCTGACATCTAATAAAGCCCTACACTGTCAGGTAATAATACTGGAATGTTAGGACCAATGAAAGGTCCTCTTTAATCACATATATTCCCTTTTGAGGTTGTGAAGATACTGCATAGGAATTGTTGATCCTTCTCATGTGAAATCATTGTTTCCTGCACGACCACTGGACAGTATGGTGGCTCAGTGGTTAACATTGCTGCCGTGCAGCTCTGGGGATCTGGGCTCAAATCTGATCAAGGACAATATCTGCATAGGGTTTGTATGTTCTATCCTTGTTTGTGTGGGTTTCTACAGGTTCTCTGTAGTCCTCCCACACTCCAAATTCTGAGAGATTACTTGGCTACCTATTGACCCTGGTGGGTGGATGTATAAAACTTTACACTTATAGAGAATATGCTGATATATTCAAAATCTTTATGACCAAGTAATAATATATATCTCAGAAAAAACTATTTCCTAAGATCTATATTCTATTTTTTCTATAGGTCCTGCTTCCCTGGCTCAATTATGTCGTCTAAGTATTCGAAAAGTGTTGGGATCGTCATGTCTTCAAGTAGTTCCCAGGCTTCAGTTACCGAACAGATTAATACAATTTTTGTTATATCGATAAATGTTCCTATAAGTACACCAGTGTTTTCCTAGCTCATTTATGATTACAATACAAACTTGATTTATCAGCGCTACAAACTCAAAAATGTGCTACAAATTATCTGTTTATCTTTTAGTTAGCAAAAATGCCATTTATACAGCCCTATAAAACTATAATGAGGGATAAAGGGACAATTTTCAAGAGATCTTCACTACCTACCTCTTCCCAGACACTCAAAAGTAAAACATACAAGACACTTACTTGATGGAATCCAGTGATTGAGCCTGTTATTGCCATTGGGAGGAAGGGGTAAGAAACTGCTAAAACCATTGCCATCACAGATGTCCTGGTGGAACAAAGAATGGGCCATATTGAAATCCAACAGACTCCGCAGGATAGATGGGGCGGCCTACATATCCATTAGACCAGTGGTCCCCAACCTTTTTTGCACCAAGGACCAGTTTATCGCAAGACAATGGGACCTGGAGGGGGTGCTGGTCGGTGCTGACTGATTCACGCAAAGTGAATATTAAAATATATAAATATACAGTGCCTTGCGAAAGTATTCGGCCCCCTGGAACTTTTTAGATATAACATTTTAAATTTTTGGTGAAGAATCAACAAGTGGGTCACAATTGTGAAGTGGAACGAAATTTATTGGATCATTTAAACTTCATTTTTTTGTAATAATAAAACTGAAAAGTGGGGGCGTGCAAAATTATTCGACCCCCTTGCATTAATACTTTGTTGCGCCACCTTTTGCTGCGATTACAGCTGCAGACTCTTGGGGTATGTCTCTAGCAGTTTTGCACATCTAGAGACTGAAAGTCTTGCCCATTCTTACTCCATCCGAGCTCTTTGAGGTTGGATGGAGAGCGTTTGTGAACAGCAGTTTTCAGCTCTTTCCACATATTCTCAATTGGATTCAGGTCTGGACTTTGACTTGGCCATTCTAAGACCTGGATAAGTTTATTTTTCATATCCATTGTAGATTTTGCTTTATGTTTGGGATCATTGTCTTGTTGGAAGATAAATCTCCGTTCTAGTCTCAGGTCTTTTGCAGACTCCAACAGGTTTTCATCCAGAATGGTCCTGTATTTGGCTCCATCCATCTTCCCATCAATTTTAACCATCTTCCCTGTCCCTGCTGATGAAAAGCAGGCCCAAACCATGATGCTGCCACCACCATGTTTGACAGTGGGGATGGTGTGTTCAGGGTGATGAGCTGTGTTGCTTTTACGCCAAACATATTGTTTTGCATTGTTTCCAAAAAGTTTGATTTTGGTTTCATCTGACCAGAGCACCTTCTTCCACATGTTTGGTGTGTCCTCCCAGGTGGCTTGTGGCAAACTGTAAACGAGACTTTTTATGGATATCTTTGAGAAATGGCTTTCTTCTTGCCACTCTTCCATAAAGGCCAGATTTGTGAAGTGTTTGACTGATTGTTGTCCTATGGACAGACTCTCCCACCTCAGCTGTAGATCTCTGCAGTTCATCCAGGATCATGGGCCTCTTGGCTGCATCTCTGATCAGTCTTCTCCTTGTTTGAGATGAAAGTTTAGAGGGACGGCCTGGTCTTGGTAGATTTGCAGTGGTCTGATACTCCTTCCATTTCAATATGATCGCTTGCACAGTGCTCCTTGGGATGTTTAAAGCTTGGGAAATCTTTTGGTTTCCAAATCTGGCTTTAAACTTCTCCACAACAGTATCACGGACCTGCCTGGTGTGTTCCTTGGTCTTCATGATGCAGAACCCTGAGACTATCACAGAGCAGGTGCATTTATACGGAGACTTGATTACACACAGGTGGATTCTATTTATCTTCATCAGTCATTTAGGACAACATTGGATCATTCAGAGATCCTCAATGAACTTCTGGAGTGAGTTTTCTGAACTGAAAGTAATTGGGCCTAATAATTTTGCACGCCCAACTTTTCAGTTTTATTATTACAAAAAAAGTTTAACTGAGCCAATAAATTTCATTCCACTTCACAATTGTGACCCACTTGTTGTTGATTCTTCACCAAAAATGTAAAATGTTATATCTTTTTGTTTGAAGCCTGAAATGTGGCAAAAGGTTGAAAAGTTCCAGGGAGCCGAATACTTTCGCAAGGCTCTGTATGTGATTGTTTTTTTTCTAAACTCAGCATCCCCAAATCCCCCATCATTTTCAAAGGTGTGGTTTTGATAGATATTAAATCTTAGCTGGTAGATTAGTTAAAAAAAAGAAAAATCAGAGTGATTGTGCAAAACTAGGATTATCATTTCACGGAGACCACTTGTTCTGCACATGTGCGTATGGTAAATCACCTGTTATACTCCCTTAGGGCACATGCAGACGGTGTGTATTAGGTGCTGTTTTTAAGAGGAAAATCAGCAGCGTAAGGGCTCATGCACATGGCCGTATGTATTTTGTGGTCCACAAAATGCGGATCTGTAAAAAATACGGATGACATCCGTGTGACATCTGTGTTGCATCCGTTTTTTTTTTGCAGATCCATTATAACAATGCCTATCCTTGTCAGCAAAATGACCAAGAATAGGACATGGTCTTTTTTTTTTTGCGGGGCTACGGAACGGACATACAGATGCGGACAGCACACTGCGTGTAGTCCGCATTTTTTGCGGACCCTTTGAAATGAATGGGTCTGCATCTATTCGCAAAGAAAAAAACAGAACGGAAACAAAATACGTTTGTGTGCATGAGGCCTCTTAGGCCTAGGCCTCTTTCACATGAGCATGATGGATTTGGTCCGGATGCGTTCAGGATGTGTTCAGGAAAACTTGCACCATTTTGCAAGCAAGTTCAGTAAGTTTTGTCTGCGATTGCGTTCAGTTTTTTCCGCGCGGGTGCAATGCGTTTTGATGCATTTTTCACGCGCGTGATAAAAAACTGAAGGTTTACAAACAACATCTCTTAGCAACCATCAGTGAAAAACGCATTGCATCCGGACTTGCTTCAGGATACAATGCGTTTTTCACTGAAGCCCCATTCACTTCTATGGGGCCAGGGCTGCGTGAAAAATGCAGAATATAGAACACGCTGCGATTTTCACGCAACGCAGAACTGATGCATGAAAAAAACGCTCATGTACACAGACCCATTGAAATGAATGGGTCAGAATTCAGTGCGGGTGCTATGTGTTCACGTCACGCATTGCACCCGCGCGGAAAACTTGCTTGTGTGAAAGGGGCCTTAAAACATAATTATTTGTGTGGATTTCAAGCTTTGCAATGCAAATGGTGAGATCCACGACAAAATCCACAGGTAACACATGGATATTGGTGCAGATTTGGTGATGAAATGCAGCAAGAACAGCCCTAAAATCAGTGCAGAAAATCTGCGTAAACTGCACAGCCATGTGCATGTATCCTTAGCTTTGCAATTTCATTAGATGATCAAAAAGAATTTTTGAAGTACAGATGTAATATGATATTAAATGGTATCACTCACAGGAATACTGACAACTGTGCAGATTTTCAGAGTTGAGTCAGAAGGGTCTGTTCTCCTTTTGGCCTGACACTTCCTGGCATTGTATTTTGTTCACACCCTTCAGGACAGAGTTGTGCATTTTCCGAGACATACAGGAGCAGGTTTATTGCTGCCGTCTAATGTTTAGACAGTGTATAGACTAGACTGTATAAAAATGTGCCAGATCTATAACAGTGGCTGATGCCGGATGATAAATCTGACGCACCAGTATGTCCAGTCTAAATTTATACCATCTATTAGTTGGCTTAGTTTTCGCTAGAATTTTTCGCCAACATTGTGATGCATTTTTTGGCATACATCATAAGCCCTGCCAGCCCTTCCCTGTAGGCCATACCTCATTCCCGATATGTCATGCCCCCTGGAAAAAAAGAGTGTCTAAAACATTTAATAAATGTTTTGCAAAGAATGTACACTGGTGTTTTTGGCACAAGTTGTACCAAAATTCTGCCACATTTTTATTTCCCACAATTGTAGCATTTATGTGGTTTATTTTTCCTGTTTGAATTCACTGGTGAAGAACATGACAGTCTGGCAAGAGTGTATATTGGTTCCTTCAAAAACCGTCAGAGATGACTCCCTGTCTGACTGTACTCTTAGCTTGACAGATAGAACATGGATACCGAGTTCACTTTAGGCTCTCTCAAGTCTCCTGGGCACTGGTATGTGCGTAGTTTTACTTGGTACGAATGCCAGTAACTAGAATTGAGGAAAGTTTTGGTTTCTCTTGATTCCTGCTTATATGTATAGAGAGCCTATTATTCCTCAGTAGCATGTGTAGAAGCAGTGGTATACATAGGAACCTCCAGCAAACTGGTTGTAGGACTGTAGTAAATATGTCCCTGTCCTCCATTGTGATCGTTCTATGCAGTACTTCCAGTCTATATTATTGGGGATGTCCAGCCATAAAAATTGTTTAAAAAACACTCAACGTCCTTTTACAAGGACCGATGTGTCAGGCATTTATCAAGAACAAGCCAGGCTTTCCCAATAATTGGCTGATCAGCAGAGGGGTTTGGGCTGCATTTACACAAAGCAATCACCTTCGCTTGAGCGACTTCTTTTACCTATAGAAAATCATTGTTCTTGGACAGTAGATCCCTGTTTACACAACACAATCTGCTGCTCAAGAACAATGATTTTTGGTGCTGGCAGAACAACATGTTCACCCAATGAACAAGTGCCTGTGGAAAATTCCCACTTTACTGATCTTTACCCACCTCTCCCATTCTGCCACTTTCTGGGTCTTCTGCCAGTCTTCTGCGGTGGGCTGCCCCCCCAAGGGTGATCGAATCCCAGTGTTTAGGAATTGCGAGTGGTATGTTGTGGTCCTAATAGTTTGTGTCATGGTTGATCCTACCTGGATACTGTTGCTCACCGGGGTTAGGCTCTGTAGCAACAAAGGAGTTGTAGTTGGTGAAGTAAGATGAGTCCAGATTTGGTGAAGTTTAACGGTTTTACTTGAATAAACTTGCAATGAAATTGTGTCATCCAAACGATATGTGATCTTTCTCTTGGCTCCAGCAGGCTAAGGGTAAATACTTTGCTTTATCTCTCTGCTGCTGAGCTAATCTCTGGCTTCAGTCTGGTTCCTATCAGCTTCAGTTACTGTTTCTGAATGAGGTATCCTATGACCCATTTTGATGAGTAGGGTGTCTTTGGCACTGTTTTCCCTCTCAGAGGTCCTTTTATATATCAGGGATGGGCTGCTCTCTGAGCTACTTAACCAAAGCTCCCGCAGCAGTGAGAGTAAAACACTCCTTCACCGCACCATGTTGCTTCACTCTCTCACTCCAACTCTCAACTCCACTCTCAACTAACTATAGCTTCCCGCAACCTCTCCCTTGGTAGGAAACAGGACTAGCCCACTTCTGCCCAAAAGAATGGAGAATGGAATGGTAAGTTTAATTCCAACTAAAGGTACTCTCTGCCAGATACACTGTGATCTGCTGGACAACCAGAAACAGTGTATGAAATACAATACATAACAGTTACATAGCAATATAATTAAGGCACCGTATCAGAGTACCTGGAAATAAATACACAGATGACATTCTTTGCTAGCCACTGGAGACAGTAGCTAGGTGTAAGGAGTGGTAGTGCCCGCTGTGGGTTACTACACTTGTACATCCTGCTCCCTGTCAACACAGAAATCTAACTTAGCCATTCACCAGTGAGACCAGTGATTAGACCCAGGATGAGTTGAAATGGGGGATAGGTAAGGTGGGTATCACTTCTTTTAATATTTGAAAGCATTCTGAGAATTTTTAAAAACATGCCAAATGGCAAAAAATTAATTGAAAGATGATTTATACCTATTTATAAAAATATACATATAAAGCAGTTTAAAAATTAGGTTTTGTGGTACATTTAATAGAAGTATAGGAAAAAATACTTAAAAACAGCCCTAAATCTCCAAGGATAATCAGAAATTATTTTATTGTCTCTTTCACAGCAATGCACTAACAGGGAGATGTCCATGAAATAAAAATTTACTATAGATAGAAATACTGTATGTACTATGTTAATGTGATCCTAGAAACAAATGCTGATTGCACTGTCTTTATGAACTCAAGCGATAACTTTACCTTATTGTTGTGACTAAATACCATGAATGAAAATTTTAAAAATAAAAGTTTATTATTTTTATAAGGTTTCTGTTACTTTTTTTAATCTTGTTATGTACGTTAATGAGAAAATCAGAACTTGTGGTGGTTGATCATTTAACTAAATACCACAATTGTTCTATGGTCAACAACTGAAGAAGAAAAGTAATTTCCTAATGTCACCCACTGCATTTCATAAATGGGATATGAAAAGAAAGTATAATAAACCTTACGTAACAGCTTACAAACATTAATACCCAACCTCATCAACCCTCCCCAAAGAGGTTTCATCAGGGCCAAAATTCCGGCGGCAGTCATATGGTGTCTGCTTCTATTGTTTTCAATGGGGCGCAGCTCTGCAGGTCTCAGGCTGACTGTTTAAAGCCGCGACCAAGCCAAGGAGGGACATATCTGTGTCTGGAGAGAGACGCCGAGGTGAGTGTCCAATGGCGGTTTAACTCCATACAGTGGAGCTAACCTGCACCTATAAGACAATGGGGGCATATCCCAGCGATATGCCCCCATTGTCTAAGATGGGAATAACCCTTTAAAGGTAAACTCTCAATGAGAATATCCAAGTCATTATAGCGACTAGGGTTGCTGCCAGGGAACCAGATTCACTTTTCACCCTGTTTTTGAGCCTTGACGCAGACAATGTCTTCGATAGGGTCTCTTGGCCATTTCTTCAGACATTACAATACAGGCAATCTCGCCCAACCTTTTGTGGGCTACTTTCACACTAGCGTTTTTGCTGGATCCGGCAGGGTTTCTCTCCGGTATGAGAATGGAATGCATTTTGGAGCATTCCATTCTGTTCAGTTACGTTTCGTCCCCATTGACAATGAATGGGACAAAACGGAAGCTTTTTTTTCCGATATTGAGACCCTATGACGGAACTCAATATCAGAAAATGTAAACGCTAGTGTGAAAGTATCCTTATCCACTTCCTACAAGAGGATTCCCAGACAAGACTAACATAATCAATGGACATACTATGCCTCCTTCAGACTTAAAAGGGAACCTGACAGGTCTGCCCACACTCTCCTCTGCTCTTTAACATCTCACTTGGTCCACTGCTTTATTATATTTGCCCACCTAACCATCAAACCTTGAACAATCAGATATCCCTAGCGGCATTTGCAGATGACGTCCTGCTGCTTATTGAACATGCCACAAGTACCCTCTCATCTCTGTTAATGGATTTTAAAACTTTTGGTAGTTTGTCTGGGTACTTATTAATCAGGTCTACTGCTCCAGGGCCTTGCAAAAACCCTGTTGGACCTTCCCGTTCCAGTGGAAATCATCCTCATTGTCTTGATTGGGAATGCAAATCACTAAATTACCAGCACAATTACTGTATATGGGGCATATATCACACCCCATCTCTCGACTCTGGAGGCTATGCTAACAGGGTGGAGAAACCTACCGATCTCCTATGTAGGCAGAGTTCACCTTATCAAGATGGTGGAATTTCCATAACTCTTGTGTCTCCTATACTTGTTACCAATTTACCTTCTCAGTTTTTATTTTGATCTTTTATTTGGAAAAGGGGGTGTACCAGCATCCCATTTGATATATTGCAACAATGTCATTTAAATTGGGGTTTACATTTCCCAAACATCTGGACCGATAACATTGCAGTTTTAATGCACGCCACGATGGACTGGATATACCACACTACCTTATATGCAGATTGTGCACAAGACCAAACTTCTCCCTCCACATAGATCTTTGTAACCTTCTTCATCTTCCTCATGATTAAATCCTAATCATGTGTAACACAATCCAATTTTAATGAGCACTTGGAGGGCATGGCAGGAGATGAGGCTTCTTATAAAATTTCACCCTTATTACTCATGATTTCTCTCTCTAATTGATAACCTAGACATCCAAAATGGCTGCTCTCGTGTTAAGTTTTATAGATGGCACCAAGGCGGTATTTGCGTGGTAAAACAATTACTAGATGTCACAGTGTGTTAACTGTGACACTGTGTTGCTGTGTAGGCTGGCTGTTGGCGCTATTGTGTACTGGCTGTGAAGTTGTGTGGATGTGTGTCTATGGCCATGTGTCGGTATGGCAGTACACGTCCTCTTTCTGCGTATGCTGGCTGCTAGTGTAGTGTGTGCTGGCTGCGGTCTCCTGCGGCTGTGTGTGAACTTCGTATGACTCTTGCTTCCTGTGTTCTGTGTTTCTCACTGTTCTTTGTGTCCCTTGAATGCCATGTGGGCTAGTCATTTGAATGAGTATCTAGGGCTGTGTGTCGGTGCGGCAGTGCACATTTTTCGTTCGTACTGTCCGCTGGATACTTGGGTTCGCCATTGCTACCTTGTTGGATGGTTGTTTGAGTTGTGTGCAGTGGCGTAGCTATAGGGGTCGCAGCGGTTGCAGTTGTGACCGGGCCCCAGGGGGGCCCCGAGGGCCCCCCCTTGCCACTTGCAGGGCCGCACCGCCAATTAGGCAAGGTGCGGCGCGGCCCTGCACACAGTTGGGGTGCAACGGTGGCGGCATGTCAGAGGGAGATGAGAGCTTCCATTGTGGAAGCGCTCATCTCCATAGTCATCTGTATCGGCATCCTCAGGACGGCAAAACAGATGCCTGTGCTGCGGGGAAGGGGAGGGGGAGGCGTCTCCCCTGCCCGTTCCTCTGATAGGCTACAGACACTAGGCCTGCAGCCTACCAGAGGCGGCTCAGGCGGCACGATGACGTCAGCCTGAGCCGTACGCTGCCTGAGCCGTACAGCGCGGGACACAGGCCGGAAGAGGCCTGCATCGCATCGCTGCCAGCTCAATGGAGGTAAGTATAAGTGTTTATTTTTTTTTTATTGGAGCAATCACAGACCGGAGCTCTATTGGGGGCACTGGGGGCATTTGTTACTGGCACATGGGGGCACTTGGGGGCACTGGGGGGCATTTCTTACTGGCACATGGGGGCACTGGGGGGCATTTCTTACTGGAACTGGGGGCATTTCTTACTGGTACATGGGGGCACTGGGGGCATTTCTTACTGGCACATGGGGGCACTGGGGGGCATTTTTTACTGGCACATGGGGGCACTGGGGGCATTTCTTACTGGAACATGGGGGCACTGGGGGCATTTTTTACTGGTACATGGGGTCACTGGGGGGGCATTTCTTACTGGCACATGGGGGCACTGGCGGTATTTTTTACTGGCACTGGGGGGCATTTCTTACTGGCACATGGGGGCACTGGGGGCATTTTTTACTGGCACATGGGGGCACTGGGGGCATTTCGTACTGGCACATGGGGGCACTGGGGGCATTTTCTTACTAGCACATGATTTGGGGGTGGGACACTTTACTGGCACATTATTGGGGGGAAATTTTGGGGGCACTTCTGGCACATTGGGGCACTTCTTACTGGCACATTATTGGGGGGCACTATGGGGCACTTCTTACTGGCACATTATTGGGGCACATCTTACTGGCATATTATTGGGGTGCACTATGGTGACACTTCTTACTGGCACATTATTGGGGTGCACTATGGGGGCACTTCTTACTGGCATATTATTGGGGTGCACTATGGGGGCACTTCTTACTGGCACATTATTGGGGGCACTTCTTACTGGCAAATTGGAAGCATTATTACTTCTGGGGCACAGTGGGGACATTAGTACTGTTGGGGACACTATTACTAACAAGTGCACTCTGGTAGAGAATTATTAGTTGGGACTTTGGGGGGCATTATTGCTGTGGGGGGCACCCTGGCACAGTATCAGCATAGCGCACTTATTTCTGGGGAACGTTATGTTTACACTATTACTGTCAGGGACACTATTTGCTGGGCGCAGTTATTTTAGGACACTATCTGTGTGGTACTAGTGGCACAGTACTGGGGGGTGGTAGGATGATTTGTCCAGAAGACGGGAGGATGATGGAAAAGTAATAAACTAAGATTTTTTTCTGTCAAACTGCAGAGATGAGAAATGGCTGAAAAATGGCGTCTGGTCTGAAAGGAGAAGATGAGGAAAGAGAAGATCTACATCAGAGGAGACGTCACTGGATGTAAGAGGTATGGGGCGCTGTATTACGCTACATTCACACGAACGTTGTGTTTTGCAGTCTGCAAATTGCGGATCCGCAAAAAAACCGGATGATGTTCCGTATGGCATCTGTTTTTTTTGCAGATCCACTGTAACAATGCCTATCGTTGTCCGCAAAAGGGACAAAAATAGGAATGGACATACAGATGCGGAAAGCACACAGTGTGCTGTCCGCATTTTTTGCTGACCCATTTAAGTGAATGGGTCCGCATCTGAGCCGCAAAATATGGATCCCTATATAAGGGTTAAAGGGTGAAAACCAGGGGAGCACCGGTATAACACCCTTAAGGTTTTTCCCAAAGTCAAACCGGTCACTTGGCACAGTGGTTTCACATCTCTGTGATCCGTAACACTAGACTTGGAAACTCATAAAATCCTGTCTCTATCTGACCTCGAAATTAAATTCTCTCAAACTTTTTTCCCCCATATTTTTCCCCCAGGCCCATGGCTTTGTTTCTAAGTTACTTAATCTTTTCTAAAATGTGGGAATGAAACCTCACACTTCAGAAAGCATTGTCCCACCCTGAATTATTTAGAGTCCACACCTCCAAATACTATAAATTCTTACATATCTCGCTTGACTACAAATACCCTAAGACAGCTTTTAATTAAAGGATTCCTGATATCCCGCAGCTGTCCACTTCCACATTGCCCTTGCCTATTAAAAATAGTACCAAATACCTTACTTCTAGCAGCTATACAGAAAAGGCCCTTCAAGTCCTGCACAGATCTTGTATTACCCCAGTAAGGGGACACAAGATGGAATTATTTCCAAAAGACAATTGTTTCACAGTAGATGTCAGGCAGAGGGGATTGACTTATACCATTGTCTTTGGAGATGCCCACTCCTTTAGCAGTTCTTGCACAGAATTTAGCTTCCATCATTAAAAATCTTCTTAATTATATACTGTATTTTTTGTCATAAGACACCCCCCCCCCAATGGGGAATGAATATGGGGTGAATACTAATGAGCGCTTACATTATGGAAGCGCTCATTAGTATGGGAGGACAAGGAAGCAGAAAATGCAACGTTCCCCGGGCTCTGTACTCACCGCTTTCTGATCCTCTGCCGCCAGTTGTGTTGTGGCTGCACACAGTGTGAGGACTTATTAGGGTCTTATTAACATTGGGGGTCTGATTGAGGCTGTGAGCTGAAGACTGATTAACATTGGGGGACTGGTTGCTGATCTGATCTGAGGTCTAATGAAAAAATTTTTTTTTCTCATTGTCCTCCTCTAAAACTTAGGTCCATCTTATAGGCCGGTGCATCTTAGTAGGCGAAAAATACGGTAAATTTTAACGCTATAGGGGCGATCTTTAGATACACAGATAAAGATGAAACACTTGTATGATGGGCAGCAGAGATTAACACTATTTTACACACCTAGATGCACACAGTGCCCCATTTCAGCTGTTCTTGGATAATGTATAGCAAAAAGTGTGTAGTACCGTGTTAGCCAGAAAAAAAACTATGTGAAAAATGCCATAGAGATATGAAGTATTCTGGAGCTAATGCTATGCTTGTTTGGTAAATTAGAGATTCTTGGCAAATATATTTTGTACAAAATTATCTGGGCCCGTTCACCAAATCGTCCAGGTGATCTCTGTAGAACGGGAACCTAACACTATTTCCTACCTGTTATGTGCCAACCTTGGCTTCCATATAATCAGGGGGTGTTTGGTTCCACATGCATGCTGGGTCCCTTCTGCCTTTTGCCATTTGTAGTGCTTCAAAGGCCTCCACTAATACAGGGATGCAGGTACCAAGCATGCATGCCGAGTCCACTCGGCTTTATAGTTACACTAATTAAAATCAGCCTATGGAGCAGGCGGGGCTAGTCAGGAGTGCATGACCAAATGGAGTAGCCACACCTCCAGTACAAACTTACAAAGAAAAAAAAAGTTTGTAAGTTTGAATGGGTCTGCATCCATCTGCGGAAACCACATCGATGGTGCCTGTGCATTAGGAACCGCAAATTGCAGTCCCCAATGCATGGAACAGCTGGGCAATGTCAGTTTGCATGAGGCCTAAGTAAGAGTTAAGTTTCTACTGAGAAATGAAAACTCAGCTTGATTATTTTATCTTCTGTTCATGAGAATTCAAACTCAAGGTAAGGCGACTTCTCGCTGATTGGATGTATTATGGCAACCCCTATGCAACGCCTTCTCTCCTATCATTTATTTTGTGTAACTGCTGTGCTAGTTTGGGTAATAAACTCAAGCATCCTATGATACACCAAAAGACTGTGGGGGGAATTTATCATTAGGAGAATATTTGAAGTCAGTTTTGCTTGCATCTATGTTGGAGTACTTTGTGCCACATTTATCAAACGTCACAGGTTGTTTGATAAATGTGGCTTGTCCTTAAACCTAACACTTCTGTCTAGAGAAGCTACTCCACTTTTCCTACTCCACCCTCCTCCTGGAGTGAGATTGCCACTATTTTGCGACTTTTTTTAAAAAGTCGCAATGATAAATCTGGAGTGAAACTCATTAACATAGCTAACCACACCCTCTTTTCCACCCATATTACAAACTGGAGTGAGTGGTGTACACATGCAAAAAGTCGCAAAAAAATGCGCAAAAAAGTCGCAAAAGCCCTATCGTGCGACTTTTTTGAAGACAGAATTCTGGAGTGAAGGTGTGATAAATCAGGGCCTGTATCTGTGTGATTCTCTCCAGCATGCTGTACATTCCAATTAGGCAGGCAAGTGCAAGAGCACCCCTTTTTGAAGTGTCTTCAGTCAAATTCAATCTAAACTCATATTACCAGCCTTAAAACCACCCACATGTCTGACCAGGAGGACCCTTACTGCCCCCCACAGAGTCACCAACCTCCTATCGTCTCTGCTACCACAAGTAGCAGATGCCAAGGCAGCACCAGCAGCAACTGCACACCTTTTTTTGGAGGGACAGTCCCTCTTTTTAACCCTAGTCCCTTTTTTTCCTCTGAAGTATAGATTTGTATTATTACATTTACAATATTGATCCGGAATGTGTTTTCCTGGTTCCTGTGTATATGTTAAAGCCTGTCTTGTATATTATTTCATTATTTGATGCAATTTGGATTTTAGAAATGTTTATATTCAGTCGGGGCGGATTGGCCATAGACCTTACACGGAAATTTCCCTGGGGGCCACCTGGGCCCTCCTCACGGCCAGCCAGTGGAAGTTTCTGGGGATGTATTTTGCGCTGCTGGCAGCATTTTGTGATGGACTGTGGTATTTGGCTCTGTTGGGGCAGTATAATGTGCCACACTATGGTATTGCTGGCCCTGCCTTCCATCAATTTCGACCTGACTACAAAACCGGGGCCACTTTTAGTATTTTTTCCAGGGCAACTTAAAGTTTCCAGTCCGCCCCTGTATTCAGTTAATTTTTGCGCTAATTGAAGTATAGAAATATGCAGGAAAAGTGGATCATTCACACAATAAACCATACATGTCTTTAACTGTCCAAAAACTTGGGAGGTATGCAACTGGTTCAATCTGATGGACATGATGGGGCAGTTTGTTCCAGTGCCACGCCAGGCTGACACAAATCAGAAAATGGAGAGGTAGCGCACAAACAACCAGGTTCAGTCCTAACTGGCCTGTGTCCTTTCTCTAGCACATAGTCTGTTCCCTGACCCAATGGACTTCTGGGAAGGCAGACTGGAACAGTGGTCAGAACTGGCCCACTTTTCTCTGGCTTTGCAGTCTTGTACAGCCTCCAGTGCAGGGATGTAACTAGAAAAGGCTGTCCCCCCTCCTGAGCAACCCCTCCACTTGTTCTAGTCAAGGCCTCCCATGTTTGCCATAGAACCCCCACCCACTTAGTATTTATGTCCCCTTAGTGCCCCTGAACAGCACAGGTGGGAATATGATATGCTGTAACCTCTGGAGGTACTTCTCACCATTAAGTGAACTGTCAATGAAAAAAAAGACCCTATGACACGAGTCCCCCAAATGCCACACCAAACCATGACCTTTTCCAAACACATTAAGGTCATTTACTTACAGCGTTCCATCAGTTTTCTTGCATTGGCATTTTTACGTGGTCCTCGCCACAGGGGATTGGCAGGGGCCGGACTGGGTTGGCTAATCGGCCACAGCACATTCACAAACTCAATGCTGGAGGATGCGCCAAATTTATGATGAGGCACACAGCACAGGGGCTAGCAAAGACAGGCATAAAAAGCCGTTCTTTGGTAAATGACCGCCATTGTTTTTGAAGGGTTTATCCAGGATGGATTATTATCAGACAATACTAGAGATTGTGACGATTCACCCCACCATTCACATAAAACATTGTCTGGTCACTGAAAAGAATGTGATGTGTAAGAAATGGATGCACTTCTGCTTGCTCTAAAGCCCATTCTGCAAATTCCATCCATCTGTTTGGGTCAGCAGTACAGCATCTGAACTTTGTAAGGGTGCCATTTTTGATCATGAAGAATCTGCAATATTGACTGATACCAGTTTCCACTTCCAGCAATAATCGTCTGGCACTGTGTTTTTGGGCTTTTAACGAATGAGGCTAGGATAGCTGTGGCAACCTCCTGTGTGGTAGACCATGGTTGTCCTGTCCACTGTCTGTCAACATTGGATCCATTTTCACAAAACTTGATGATTTCACTTGTGATGATTTTCTGTACCGTTGAGTTTGAAATAGGGTGAGGATCCGGGTGATGGTCATTGAAGTCTGCTGAGTTGTCATATGTGCTCATCCCTCCACACATGAGGATAATTTCTTTGCTATGTTCTTTAGATAATGGCATGAATGTTCACCTGTAATGACAACAGATAAACTGGCTAATTTAGGGAGAGTTCACATCACTGTTATTTTTTGGTTCTTCTGATGGATCTGAAGAACGGAAAAATAACATTGATATGAACTTCCTCTTACCTATATCTGGACTTCTCCGAAGCATTTGACACTGTACCGCATAAAAGGTTAGTATATAAAATGAGAATGCTTGGCCAGGGAGAAAATGTCTGTATGTGGGAAAGTAACTGGCTCAGTGATAGAAAACAGAGGGTGGTTATTAACGGTACATACTCAGATTGGGTCACTGTCACTAGTGGGGTACCACAGGGGTCAGTATTGGGTCCTATTCTCTTCAATATATTTATTAATGATCTTGTAGAAGGCTTGCACGGTAAAATCTCAATTTTTGCAGATGACACTAAACTGTGTAAAGTAATTAATACAGAAGAGGACAGAACACTGCTACAGATGGATCTGGATAGGTTGGAGGCTTGGGCAGAGAAGTGGCAGATGAGGTTTAACACTGACAAATGTAAGGTTATGCATATGGGAAGGAATAATGCAAGTCACCAGTACATACTAAATGGTAAAACACTGGGTAACACTGACATGGAAAAGGACCTGGGCATTTTAGTAAACAGCAAACTAAGCTGTAGTAACCAGTGTCAGAAAGCTGCTGCCAAGGGCAATAAAATAATGGGTTGCATCAAAAGAGGCATAGATGCCCGTAAAGTCCTGTCACTTTACAAATCACTAGTCAGACCACACATGGAGTACTGTGTACAGTTCTGGGCTCCTGTGAACAAGGCAGACATAGCAGAGCTGGAGAGGGTTCAGAGGAGGGCAACTAAAGTAATAACTGGAATGGGTGGACTACAGTACCCAGAAAGATTATCAAAATTAGGGTTATTCACTTTAGAAAAAGACGACTGAGGGGAGATCTAATAACCATGTATATATATATCAGGGGTCAGTACAGAGATCTCTCCCATGAACTATTTATCCCGAGGACTGTGACTGTGACGAGGGGACATCCTCTGCGTCTGGAGGAAAGAAGGTTTGTACATAAACATAGAAGAGGATTCTTTACGGTAAGAGCAGTAAGACTATGGAACTCTCTGCCTGAGGAGGTGGTGATGGTAAGTTCACTAAAAGAGTTCAAGAGAGGCCTGGATGTATTTCTGGAGTGTAATAATATTACAGGTTATAGTTACTAGAGATGGGTTGTTGATCCAGGGAGTAATTCTGATTGCCTGATTGGAGTCGGGAAGGAATTTTTTCTCCTAAAGTGGGGAAAATTGGCTTCTACCTCACAGGGGTTTTTTGCCTTCCCCTGGATCAACTTGCAGGATAATAGGCCGAACTGGATGGACAGTTGTCTTTTTTCGGTCTTACAAACTATGTTACTATGTTACTTTAACCTCTCTTAACTCATAAATAGGTAAAGATAGGTCAAAACTGACACTTCCAGTGTGTTTCTGAGTACATTTGAGCCTAGCCCTGACTGATATATGACTTGAGCTGAAATCAATATGGTGGATCTCAAAACGGCGGCTGAAAATGTTTCCTCCACAAAATAATGCAGCCTCCTCCCTAATTAATGTTTTTCACACATTGGAAGTCAATTTACTACAAATTACACCAGTTAAAAGGGTGTGGCCAGACCTTTGCCTCACCCTATATATTTTCAGAGCACTTCTGTATTCAGCAGCTCCTCTGGGAGGCAATTATATGCAGAATTAACTTGCAGGATAATACCTTGCCACCTGGCTGCCTCCTCTCTATGCTCCACGGAATTACTGGGTCTACTCTTAACCATCAAGATTCGGCTCATGTTGATATAGGTAACATCAGTTTCATGTTCGTGAGCCTTAGACAAAAAGAACAACCGATAGTCAACAGATCTCCAGCAGTGAACAATGAAATCTTGTTAGTTGCGATGAGCAAGTCTTTCATTCATGATTTGTTTATGGTTCTGGCTTCAAAAACTGCATAAAAATAAAAAATCTAGATAACCTCCTAAAAGCGGTACACAGCTGCCATACTAAAACCATATAGTGCACATGATGTCATTTTGGTCTGGATACTCATAGGTATTTTGTGGCATTTTTAAGCAATTTTAGTGTTTAGTTTTTAGTGGTGTTTTTTTGCATCTGTATTTTTTCATGTGTTTTAGTTATAAAAATACCAGCTCTAGATGTTAACTGAAAGCCAACATGCTGAGGCATTTTTTCAGGTGTTTTTCAATCACCTTTATTGACTGTATGGGACCAAAATATTCCAAACATCAGTTCAGCCTTAGGGCTCATGCACACAGGTGTTGCCATTTTCGCGGTCTGCAAATTGCAGATCCACAAAACAGGAATACCAGCTGTGTGCATTCCGCATGTTACGGAACATGCTGGTTTCTATAGAACTGCCCTATCCTTGTCCGTAAAATGGACATGTTCTATTTTTTTTTTTCCGGCAGAACGGATATACAGATGCGAACCGCACACAGATGTGCTTTCCACATCTTTTGTGGCCCCGTTAAAGTGAATGGGTCCGCATCCGATCCGCAAAAAAGATCGGATGCAGACCAAAAATACAGCCTTTAGTTTGATTCAACTATAGGACCTGGTGTTGCACATTGTTGTTTTGTTTTTTTTTTCTGGTGATGATGCAGTTATTGATGGCTGACCTTTCTTGCAGTATTTTTTTTTTTCTTGCGTCCAAAAATTTGACCTGAATCGAGAGTGCCATTGTGCATGCACACAGTGCAGATTTGTGTGCAGAAAATCCTGCAAGAAATCTGCGCCAAAATCCCACATAAATCTGCTCTATTTATTGCGGTTTGAGTGTGTTTTGTATGGTTTTTATGTGGCTTTTCATTCTGTTAAACAACCCCATTGAAGTCTATGGGGAGAACCACTCTACAGAAGGTGTTGGATTGCATGAACAGCTGACATGTACTACAACTTGTTCTCATTTACATAAGCATATACTATGAAAAATGTTCAAAAGCCCAATAGATGTCCTACACAAAACCTGTAATTCTATATGTACAGGTGCTGACCTGATGGCTGTGTACTTTTTGTGTTGTTTTTTTTCCTCTATTCCTCAGGCGTTTTGATTTTCTGCTGAAGTTGCCTAACTGGATTACTGCGTTCCTCCCCCTCCTTCTCGTCTTCTCACTTTTTTTTTTTTTTTGCAAAGATACATTTTTCATTGAAAGAAAGTGCAACCAGTTATATTCTCCAGATGATTGGTTGTGGTTTTCTAAAGGATGTGACATCAGTGCAGCTTTTTTTTGTGTGTGAACTGGCTGGATTTTCATGAAGTTTGGGACTGATCGAAAGAGGGATGATCTCCTTTATTGCTCAGTGCCTGCTCTCAGGTTACACAGGTATTCCTGAGCTCTGCACTCAGCTATGATCTGATCTGCATCTTCCCACAGGACTCCACTAATGCCATACTGTACGTCACTCAGGTAACCGGCCGCTTATATACTCAGGGGAACCTGGACTCTCAAGGTATCACACAGATCTTATCATAAACTAAGGATGGAGTCTGAAGGTGGTGGACGTTCTCACGATGATGGAGATCGGTCAACGATGACCTATGTCTCTAACCCTCTGATGAGTGGTGAGTATATAATGTCCTATAAACTTTAACTCTTTCTGCTTTAGGATTCTATTTGGAACATTTTTCTTCTATATGATGGTGCAGGTGTTATTGCATAATTAGAGGAGGGGGGAGGGGAATGACGCAACGCAAAGCAAACACTATATATTGGATATGTGTGTCTACTGTGCAAGGATGAGGCTGATTTCGTACCCACGTAAGGTTTTCTTTGTGAATATTTGTGTTGTTTCCACCTTTTATATCTTTGTGATAGTTTTAAGAAGATATACCTGGAATGACCTAAAACAGAGGGATTTTTTTAATTTGTTCAATCAGCTTACATCGTATTGACATGTCTGTTACAGATCCATGTCCATAATATGGCACCCATTGAAATCCATGAGACTAAATCTATGGCATATGTGCCATTTCTATTGCATGTTCTATAGAGGGTTTATTTTTAAATTTTATTTTAGTATTACTTCCAGAGGGTAATACAGTATGTATGAAAACCCCCATATGGCACAGTCACTACAGAACCATAAGGACTCTGTGCGTCACTATATAGGCTTTGCTGTGTACGGGAGGTTAAAGTGCATAGACTGATGATACTCTACATTCATGGGTGTAGCTATAGGGGTTGCAGAGGTAGCAGTCGCTACCGGGCCCAGGAGCCTGAGGGGGCCCAAAGACCCTTGTGCTGCATAAGAAGACACAGGTATTATAGAAAGTCCATGCTGGTCAAGTTACACCTCTGGCTGGAGGGAAGGGGTTAAGTCAAGAATTGGGCGTTGGGGTGTGTGTGTGCGCGTGCTTTGGCTATGTGCTTCCCTGACCACAAAGCTATGAGGGACAAGGGGCCCAAGCTGAACTCTTGCCCCAGCGCCCATGAGCCTTTAGTTACGTCCTGTCTACATGCCCATATAATATGGTATAGAGCCATACATTCAGGGGTGGAATGGCCATAGACTCTACAGGGAAACCTCCCAGTAGGCCGATGCCCAAGGGGCAATCTGAAATCTCCTCACTGTGAAGGATGCATTTTGTGCTCCTGTTACAGTATTTTGTGATGCACTGTGGTATTTGGTTCTGTTGGGGTGTTATAGTGTGCCCCACCTACTTGTTTGTCCTGCCTTCTGTCAGTGTGGACCCGACTACAATATGGGGTCACTTTTATTTTATTTTTTTCCAGGGTCACTTTAAGTGCCCAGTCCGTCTTTTCATACATTCCATCCAACACCCAAATATTCCACACCTTATATAACGGTGCCTTCCCTACCTTTCCCCTTGGTGAAATATATCTTGAGATGTGTGAGATGACAAGCTTTTTTTAACATGATATTGTGTTATTGTGTCACAAGATGTCTATCCTATATGTTTCTATGTGTGGCACCCAGTGTTTGTGATGTGAATTACAGCCTGTCAATGGTTTTGCTAATGTATCATACTGTACTGAATTAGGTGGTTTTTGAATCTGACTCTCCCCCATAGGCCGGTGTGCACCACCAGTGAGGCGATCGCCTCAGGCAGCACCAGGTAGGGGCAAGAGGGGGGCAGCGTAAGGGCCATGAGCTAAAGGGAAGGGGTTAGGTTAAGAAATTGGCATTGAGGGGGGGGGGGCATTTCCGTTTTTCAGTTTCAGGCAGCAGAAATGCTAGGTGCACCCCTGCCCTTAGGCCTTAAAGGGTTATAGCCATCTTGGACAATGGGGGGCATATCGCTAGGATATGCTCCCATTGTCATAGGTGCGGGTCCCACCGCTGGGACCCGCAGCTATATCGAGAACGGAGCCCCCAAAGTGAAGAAGGGCACACTGTGCATGCGCAGCCGGCGTCATTCATTTCTATGGGGCCACCGAAAATAGCCAAGCGCTGGCTCAGCTATTTCCGTCGGCTACATAGAAATGAATGGGAGTGGTGGCCGCGCATGCGCGGTGCGCTCCCATTCATTTCTATGGGAGCAGCGGGGAGCTGTGCCTGGTGGTGGCCAGACCCTGGGAAACCCAGGGTCCTCCAGGTGCAGCGCTCCCCACTACTTTCTCAATGATATAGCACTGGGATCTGCACCTATCAGACAATGGGGGCATATCCTAGCGATATGCCCCATTGTCTAAGATGGGAATACCCCTTTAACTAAGCATGGTGCACTGTATTAGCTTTGGCTTCATTCATATTTATTTATTTGTCTGTGCAAAGAAGATGTTATGTTACATAATGTGGAGATTTCAACTAATGCATCCACTGTAAAAAAAAAAAAATACAAACAAAAAAAACTACTAAAAATAATAATCCTAGTAATGGATAAGCAACCCCTTTCATAGCTAATCATAGAGGCTAATGGTGGCACCCCAAATAGAAATTGCCTGTACCCAACAACCAATTGAACAATAATAATTTGAAGATGATCACAAACCTTATGTATATAATTCTAATTGAAGTTTAAAAAAAAAAAAAAAAAAACTTTTTGTGCCATTTTTGTCTGTTTCACCTTTGAATCGTATGTCAGCAGATTGAAAGGAGCATTCATGAGGGTAATGAAGCCAGATTCTCACTGAGCGGTTTGTACATAGGCCAAAACACCTCTGGGACAGAAAACATTCAGTACCGGCTCATCCAAGAGGAAAACTACTGGTTATCGGGAGATGTGTGTGACAGAAAACAACTGTTGTCATCAGAGCGGTGAACTTTGGACTCTGATTCTGGAATCATCTGCGTTTTTCATTAACTTGAAAACTGGGATTAAACCAAATATTTTCAGGTCAGGGAAATATAACACAGTGAATCTGATGTTAATATTAACCCCTTAAGTGCTCATGTGCTTGAACATATTTAATTTTTTAAATTTATTTATTTATTTTTGTGGCCCATATGTGGAACCATTCACTTCACTTCAATGGAGTAGCTAAAAAAAACTGAAATGACTGTGTGCATTCCATGTCTGCATGGCCATGGCAATGTCCTATTGTCCGCATTACAGACAAATATAGGTCTGTTCTATTAGGGGCCAGCTGTTCTGTTTCACAAAATGCGGAATGCAAACGGCAGTATCCGTGTTTTGCGGACAGCAAAACATCCAACAGTCGTGTGCATGAACCCTAATGCATAACCACATACAAATACATGATTGCCATTAAAGGTTTGTATGGAGCAAGCTTGCTTGCTGAGCCTGCTTCATACTTGGAAGGTGCTGGTGATGACACAATCCTGGTTGTTTAAGCCCACAGATGCCACTGTTAATAGTAACTACAGCATCTGTGGGATTAGACAGAGGGAGGGGGCTCTCTCTGCGCTCTGTTTGAAGTCACAGTGACATACCGTAATTGTGGGCCTCTGATTGCCATGACAGCCTGGCACCTTGTGAAGACTCCCAGGCCTGTCATGGCTTACTGTCTGAAAAGTCAGGCTGCCTCAGGCAGGTTGTCAGAATCCATAGTATTCTACTGCTGCCTGAACTCCCGAAATGTCTGCCTGCTGCATATATAACGATCGGGCGCTTAATTAACGGTGGGAGTGTTGGGTATTTGTGTACATAGCCAGTGGCTGCAAGTCTCACTGTATTGGTGTCCTCAGGACTGCGATACAGTTTAGTACTGTGGTAGGGAATGGGAGCCAATAGTCCCTGCCCCACTGTTCACCCTCATAGGACTCAGGCCTATGAGGCAGTAAATCCGAAGATGCAGCAAGGTGATATCAGCATGACTGCTTATCTGTGCCCAGCATCCCAGGCCATAAGTCTGCACTTTTATTTTCCTGGCCACTTGGAGACATTGCATAAAGGTGGGGGAAGAACTTTGGGGGATATTGCTACTGGGAGTGGAACACTGTAGGGGACATTACTATTGGAGGTGGCACTGTGGGGGCATTACTGGGGGCACTATGGGAGAATTTTTAAGGGGCATCGCTGGAGTCACCAGGGTTTTTTAATACTGGGCACTATTATCACTAGGGGCATAAATGGGGGTGTTATTATTGATGAAGGTGCCATAGGGGACATTATTAATACTGGGGGCATATATGGGCATTTTTACTGGGGGTACAATAAGGGGTATTGCTGGAATGTAGGGGCATTTCTATTACTAGAGGTATTGTAGGGGATATTATTTCTGTGGGCACTACACAGGCATTACTGGGAGCACAACAGGGGTATTAATACTAGGGGCAATTAAGGGGACATTAATATTACTGGGGGTATTATGGTATCAGGAGTCACTCTAGGGCATTATTACTACCAGAGACATTATATAATCATAATTAAAGGAAGCATTTTCTCAGACATTATTACTACTGGGGGGGTACTTTTTTTTTTTTTTTTTTGCAGTATAGTATTTAGGGGCATTGGGGAGCATGGCGGGAACAGTATTGGGGGTTGTAGCAGGATTACACTGTGATGGGAAGTTTGTTTTGAGAAGATGGGAAGGATGATAGAAAAGTAAGGAATCTAAAATGTCTGTATGGCAAATTTTGCAGAGAAGATGCGGCTGAAAGAAATTGTTGTGGCGGTCTGGGACGAACAGAGAAGATGAGAGAAGATCTACATTAGATCTACATTAGAGGAAACATCACTGAATGTAAGATGTATGTTGTGCTGCATTCTCCTGTACGTTTGGTAGGGCTGGCTTGCTGCTATGACCTGTCTCACCTCTTGAGCCTCCTCCTCCTCCATATCTTAAAGACAACTGGAGGAGGACAGAAGGGCAGCTTCTGGTGAGGTATATTGTGCTGCTGGGGCAGTATATTGTGCTGTATTTCATGAGCGCTGTGGTCATTAAGGAAGACACATGTTGTGAGCTGGCTTGGTGGGCATAAAAGGTGTGCAGTAGGCTGTCTGCACCTGTATCTCATACATGTTGCTGTCATAGGTAAAAAGGAGATCAGAGTTGCAGAGTCATTATTGGCTTTTGGACCAGGGGTGGCAGCATTTCTGAAACAGCACAATTTGTGAACTGTGGACAAATGCCACTATTGTGAATAAGCAACGTGGAAACTGGAACACCATATCCCATTGGTGTGAGAGGTAAATGTCTGCTATGAAGGTGCACAAGGGAGGACCAAAACGCTACAGTGGAGCAGCTCAGTGCCAAACTGAACCAGGGAGCTACAAGACGTGTGTCTAAAAAAGTTCTGCGAACCCTACTGTGTATGGGACTCTGCTAGCAGAGGAAGAGTGACCATCTATTTGCTTTGACATTACATCAGTAGAAAAGGCTTTAATTTTCATGGCAGTACTGCATCCAGGGCACTGCTGGTTGGCAAAGGGTTGCGTTCTCCTATGAGTCACATTTTTTGCTTTATTGAACAGATAGACATTGGCAAGTCAGTTAGAGGAGGACTGGGAACTTAAAATGGGGGAAAAAACCCTGGAAAAAAAATAAATAAATGTGGCCCCATATTATAGGCAGGTCCAAATATACTGAAGGTGGGACAACAGCAGCAATACCATAGCGCAAAACCTAATATCACAGAGCAGCACAAAATATTGACGCTTGTACCACAGTATGAAACTGTATCCTCATCATGAAGACGGCAATACAGTTGAATGGCTGGTGACCAAGAGGAATGCTAGGGCGGCCCTCTGGGCATTGGCCCAACAGAAATTCCCTGTAGTGTCTATGACCAGTTCATCCATAGTCAGATGAGAAACATAAGTGAAAAAACACACTGCAACCATTGCTGGGAAAACAAAATTTGGTGGTGGCAACATTATGGTCTGCGAATGTTTTTATGGTATTTGTGCCCACCCATCCATCTGGAAGGCAGTCAGATGATTTGTCTGAATCCATCCTTGGATATTACGTACACAAAAACATGCTGATTGTCTTCCCTGAGGAGGAACAAGATAATGCGACATGTCACACAAAAATGTCCGACATTGGTTGGAAGAGCAATGACCAAGACTTCTAAGTACCACCCTGGCCCCCTAATTCCCCAGACTTGAACCCAATTGAGTATCCTTCGAATCGTGTTCTCTGTATAGATTCCCACACTCACCTTCCAGCAGCTGTGGAATGTACTACAGTCAGCAAGGCTCCAGATACCTGTGAAAACTTACTAGGACCTTGGAGTCACTCCCAGCCCGTCTAGCTGCTGTCCATGCTGCACACAGCAGTTACACTGGATTTTGGCTGGTGGTCATAATACTGTTACTTGACAGTGTCTATTATGCTGTGTTGTTTGGTTTGGCTGCAGAACCAAATACCAAAGTGTGGCACAATATACTGCCCCTATATGGTAATGCTGGCCTTATCGAATGCCTCCTGGTGTGTATATGTACGCATATGATCCTCCATCTTTCCAGTCTTCTGATCTGAAAAATGGTTGACACTATTTTAGAGAAGTTTACCCTGATATTCGGATTTGATTTTTGACTCGACTTTTTGGCAAATTCAGGTCAGATTAAATTAGTTTAGAATTGATTCCCTCATCCCTAGTCATCAGTATCAGGTTGGCAGGGGTCAGACTTCTGGCACTCCCCATCGATCAGCCATTATAAGGAGCTGCAGTGCAGTGGAACTATTGTAACACAGCTCCATACAATGAATAATGGCCAGGAAAGGTACTACAAGCTCAGTCATTTTCAACTGAATAGTACTTTGCTTGCAGTACGTTTTCCAACTGCTACAGGTGCTTTGCAAATCCTTCTAGCAGCTAAATGGTGGGGGTGCTGCAGTGCCAGGAGTAAACCCCATGTGGATCTGATATTGATGACCTGTCCTACAGATCACCAATATTAAAGTTCTGGGAAATAAAACCCTTTAAATGGTTACTGAACGTTACAAGATAGAAGCCTACATGGGCAGCACCATGGCTCAGTAGTGAAGCGCTGGGGTCCAGGGTTCAAATCCAACCAAGGACATCTGCATGGAGTTTGTATGTTCTCCCCGTGTTTGTGTGGGTTTTCTCTGGGTACTCTGGTTTCCTCCCACACTCTAAAGACATAGTGATAGTGAATTTAGATTGTGAGCCCCATTGGTGACAGCTTGATGCTAATAGTATAGAAAGGTCCCAGCAGTCGTGTATTCTTTTTTTAAAGTATGCTTTTAATCAATTCCCCATATTCTCAGGTATATACAAGGACGCATTTTGGCAAACAGTGCCTTTGTCAACAGGTAAAGATGATATTACATATGCGGTTTATATAGGTACAGCGGAACTAAACACAGAAGTGACGTCAGATGCCCCAATCTGCGCGGTATAACAAAGTAAACAAACTACACGAGGCATGATCATTAACTAACTCACATAATGGTGAAGGATATACTGCATTTCTCTAATCTCAACGTTGTGTTGAAGTCTGTAAAAGAAAGAGAGTAACCAATTGAAACACATTGCAACAAAGAATTACATATGTACAATTTCATACTCCTTGTTTCAACCTCTTGGTTGTAAAGTGTCCAACATATGGATCCAGTATGCCTCCCTCCGCAATAAAAGTTTCTTTATATCACCACCACATCTTGGTTTTTTTTATTTGTTCCACCACTTGGAACTTCAACTGGACTATAGAGTGTTTGCATTTATCAAAATGATGAGGAAGAGGTAATAATAGATTTTTGGTCCTGATCGTGGACTTGTGCTTGGAAATTCAATCCCTTACAGTCTGCATTGTCTTGCCAACATATACTAGCCCACAAAGACATTTGATCAAATAAATTACATTGGTTGAGTCAGTTATAGAAACCATCAACTTTAAAGTCTTCCCTGTATGGGGATGCTGAAAAGTGGGGCCTCTGATGTGAGAACATTGGGCACAGTGGAGGCACGGAAATGTACCTCTTCTCTGTGTGGTTAGTGTTCTTTGTCGAACATCTCTTTTAGTGCCACCTATATCGGCCTTCACTAGCTTTAGGGTTTCGTTTATTACATATAAGGGGTGGATTTTTAAATTCCTCTAACCCCGGATAGGCCTTAGTCAGCAAGTGCCAATGTTTTCAGACCACTTTATGAAAATGTGCATTATATGGGTGGAATTTGCACACAAACGTCACTCTCTGTGACTTATCCTCATCTCCTCTTAGCGTACCTATAGCCGAGTCTGCCCTAGCTTTATCTAGGACTGTAGCGGGGTATCCCCTATCCTCAAATCTGTCATCTCCCTGAGTCTCAACTCCTGTTTTTCTGGGTTAGTCACAATCCGTCTAATCCTCTGATATCGGGATTTGGGGATATCTCTTTTCAGGGAGGGTGGGTGGTCACTTGTAAAATGGAGGATACTATTCCTGTCTGTATCCTTTCTATATAAATCAGTGGTTAAGCAGTCCTGAGCATCCTTCTGTACAGTGGTGTCAAGAAAACTAACCATGTGGTTGTTATGGGTCATGGTAAATCTTTGACCTTCACAGGCATTGAGATATTCAAAGAAGGATTGTAGGGTTTCGAGTGGCCCCGCCCACATGCAAAATATATCTTCAATAAATCTTTTCCATACTAAAATATGTTCATAGTATGCTTGGGTATTGTATACAAATGTTTCTTCAAATGACATAAATGCGTTAGCGTAGGGCGGGGCCACTTCTTGATTTATTGTATTTGGTCTTATTTGAAAATTATTTTATGTTCGAGGATACCTTCTACTTACAGCGACTGGGGACCGCGATGGGTTCGAATGTGGCCCCGCCCTACGCTAACGCATTTATGTCGTCATTTGAAGAAACATTATTATAGGGACAAGCTAGTGAAGGCCGATATAGGTGGCACTAAGATAGATGTTCGACAAAGAACACTAACCACACAGAGAAGGGGTACATTTCCGTGCTCCACTGTGCCCAATGTTCTCACATCATCAGAGGCCCCACTTTTCAGCATCCCCATACAGGGAAAACATTTAAAGTTGATGGTTTCTATACCTGTGACTCAACCAATGTAATTTATTTGATCAAATGCCCATGTGGACTAGTATATGTTGGCAAGACAATGCAGACTGTAAGGGATCGGATTTCCAAGCACAAGTCCATGATCAGGACCAAAAATCTATTACCTCTTCCTCATCATTTTGATAAATGCAAATCCTCTATAGTCCAGTTGAAGTTCCAAGTGGTGGAACAAATAAAAAAAAAACTAAGATGTGGTGGTGATATAAAGAAACTTTTATTGCGGAGGGAGGCATACTGGATCCATATGTTGGACACTTTACAACCAAGAGGTTTAAACAAGGAGTATGAAATTGTACGAATGAAATGTAATTCTTTGTTGCAATGTGTTTCAATTGGTTACTCTTTCTTTTACAGACTTCAACACAACATTGAGAATATAGAGAAATGCAGTATATCCTTCACCATTATGTGAGTTAGTTAACGATCATGCCTCGTGTAGTTTGTTTACTTTGTTATACCGCCCAGTTTAGGCGCGTCTGACGTCACTTCTGTGTTTAGTTCCGTTGTACCTATATAAACCGCATATGTAATATCATCTTTACCTGTTGACAAAGGCACTGTTTGCTGAAACGAGTCCTTGTATATACCTGAGAATATGTGGAATTGATTAAAAGCATACTTTAAAAAGAATACACGACTGCTGGGACCTTTCTATACTATTATACGTGGAGTCCGCTCTTTCCTGTTGCAGTGTGGACACGTGGAAGCGGTGCTGGCCGACCATAGCTACTGAGCTTGATGCTAATGTCTGTAAAGCGCTGCGGAATATGTCAGCGCTATATAAGTGAGTTTGATAAATAAAATACATGTGCAGAGGAAACATTTGGCCACAAATGCTTTGTCCAATGCCGTCAGGGCTGGTAGTTTCTTTTCATACAATTAGGCTGATCTACATGACACGTTATTTCCCACTAAATTTGTATATCTGTCTTACAAAGCTGAACTTTTTTTTTTCTTGCACATAAGAGCTGACTGTTCAGTTCCAGGACAAGTCTGAATCTGTTACTTTAAAATAAGCTGAAAGTAATGCAAATTCTTAGACACAAAAGCGTATCAAGTACTCTGTTTGAAATCACAACCATTAGCATTTTTTTCCTTTTTTGTGCACACACGACATATCATCAATAATGTCTATTAGGTGATGTGTGAATTGGCCCATAAGAAGTTGGCTCCAAATTCACCTCCAAACGGGATTGTCATCTACTGGATACTTGTGGCCCATAATTGTATAAGAGTCTGGGCCACCTAGAGGATCCTCTGTTGGGCTATTCTGACCCTACTTGTAATGGTTCTAGTACCTTGATAAGCAATTCATGGGGATGGCACATCTACCCAACTCGCAAACGCTCATCCTCAGCAAGTCTGCTGGCCTGGTGTTGTCTTATACATTTTAGTGCCCTTTGTTGCCCTACCCCAAGCATCTTTGGACCCCTAAGTATTTGCATCATTCTTTCATAAATCACATGTTACTTTAATGCCATTTATTGCTGGCCTTTGACTTTCCCAAGTTTATAATTGTAGGCTATGGCTTTTCACTCCCTCTCTGGGGGCTAATTAGGATTTAACAATTCACTTGGATTAAGAAGAATATCCTGAAAACTGATTTATATGCATTTTTATTCTGGGTAATTATATTTCCTTCCTATACTGGGAACCCAAAGGGAACTTCTAAAATATATCGCATAGAAGTACTTCCAAAAGCAAATGTACTGTAAATCTGCAAAATATTGCTACTTATTACTCGAGTTTCTAATCAACCTCCTCAAATTAACCTTGGAGTATGTATGTCTGTGATAGGTGACTTTGTTGTCACCTATCCCAGATATTGTGAGTCCCATTGGGATGGAGACAGATGACAACCTCCATATAGCACTGCAGAATACATTGATATATTGGCAGAGAGAAGAATGTCAACACAACACGATTTGAGAACAGACAGATGTTTCCTTAATCTAAACTCTTAAAATAGGGCCGAACAAAAGATGTCTCACTGGGATAGAGGAACATTTCTTAAAATCAGAACCAATCTCTTAACAGTAGTGATCCACTCAATTGACTTCTATGAAGTGATATAGACTGCACTCTCAGTCCCACAAAAGTAAATTGAGCAGAGGAACATAATGCACTCTACCACTCCATTCAGACAAGGGACTCTGGGACACCTTGTGATCATAGGGGTCCAGGAGTTGGACCCCCGTAGTCCGGTATTTATCACCTATCCTGTGGGTAGGAGAAGTATTTTTGGGATAACCCCTTTAAGCTCTATATTGTTATGAGGTAATAGAGCTGATATTTGATATGTAATTACAGAGCTTGTTTCTTTCTCTGCAGACTTTGCTTCTGACTGGTCTCTATTACATGAAGCATCAATCCATGGTCGACAAGTAACTTTGAATAAATTAATTAACCAGGTAATGAAATAAATAATTATATGGATAGGGTGTGTCTGCCCACAGGAACTTCACAAATCACAAGGGCAAAAAGACTTTTTTTTTTTTTTTTTTTTTTTTTATATTGCCATACTCTGCACCACCTGGGTGCAGTGTCTGGTATTGGAGCTTGGGTCCATGCTGCCCCATTGTTTATATTCTTACACACTGATGCCATGTCTGGTAACTCTATATTTCTCCATCAAGAGTCGTGGCCCTTCTGTTCTCTTCATCTGAAAAGTTGGCCATACACACAAGAATAATCAGCTGCAATGTGACTGATCAGTCATCTGTGGAATTATTTGTACCAAAGTACCCACCGGCAACAGAAGAGACTAAACTGGCCGATCAGGGAGTCAGGTTGAAGAGAGCAAATCATATTTTTGGTACACATAAGTTTGGGCTTGGCCATTGTGGATGGTCGCTTGTCTTCAGGTTTCAAACCAAGTTGTTAATCAGTTTAGAACCAGTACACTCAGTCAACACAGCAGTGTGCCTACATTGGTAGGAATATGGAAATATGTTAAAAGAATTCCATATTTATTTATTTATTTATTTTTTTTTTTTGCTTTCCATGGAATTTATATTTTGGGGAATGTGGTTTTCTGAGAACATGCAAACTCCCAGTCTGATTCTAGTGTTATGTCCATGATGATAAAACATTACAAGGCCATCAGTGTTTATCCGGTATAGACAACATTACAAACAAGACTTCATTGTGCTAGACTCTAAACACTGGAGATGTGGTGACTGGAGCAGAATTTCAAAACTTCAAAATATTACAAAGCTTATACACTATTCAATGCTGAAATTGCAAAAACCAAGAAGGAAGAGATGTGGAATTCTGGAAATCACAGGTCAATGGAATACCTGTAGCTGGACATCTGGCTTTTATACCAATGTGACAGTCACCTTCTGATGGTTTGTGTAGACACTGTTTGATGCCCTAGGCCAGGGCCGCCATCAGGGGGGTACAGCAGAACCTGCTGTGTGGGGCCCGGGCAGATTCGTCAAGAAAGGGGGGCCCGGGCCTCTGGCAGCTGTCTCTGCATCCATAGGACGTAGAGACAGTTGCCTGTTGCAGGAAGGAGCAGACAGCCGAAACCGGCTGTCTGCTTCTTCCATCCTCCCTCCTGTCCTCCCTGCAGCTCTCCGTACCTCCCAGGCACTCCTCAGGTCTCGGCGGGGGGCGGGGCCGGCAGCATAGGCCCCGCCCCCTTCAGCCATGAAAAGAAGATCTCCTGCTCTGATGATGCTGGCCCTGCTGCTATGAAAAAGGTAAGTACAGTATAATTATTTTAACTTTCTGTACACCGTGTTTATTATCCCTTGACTGTGACATCACTGTTTTTATTATCTCTGTTCGGTGACATCACTGTGTTTGTTATCCCTGTACTGTGACATCGCTGTGTGTATTATCCCAGTGTAGGAAGAGGTAAGTGGTCTGTGTTTGTGTGTTTGTTTTCTATTTTTCAGGGTCGTGAATGCAGAGGACTACGTCGGATTCGGTGGACTACGTCGGACCAGCTTTTTTTTTTTTTTTTTTTTTTTTTTTAAGTAAAATGGTCAAACAGGGGTCTGGGGGAGTGTTTATTTCAATAAAATGTTTTATACTTGTGTGTGTGTGTATTTTTTTTTACAATACTACAGTTTTAGTAATTACGGCTATCTACAGACGGCCCTGATTACTAATACTGGGCTTAGTGCTTGCCGGTATGGCAGGCCAGCACTAACCCCAACATCTATTACCTCGGCACCCACCGCCACCAGGGGTGCGGGAAGAGCCGGGTACCCGCAGGACCGGACCTTCTAAATTGAGGGTCTGGCTCTGGGGCGGCTGCAGGCTGGTACCATTAGGCTGGGAAGGGCCAATAACCGTGTCCCTTCCCACCCTGGTAGTGCCAGGCTGCCGCTGCTGGTTGTATCTGGCTGGCGAAGGAAAAAAGGGGGGGACCCCACGCCATTTTTTAAAAAAAATTAATTATTTTTGTAAAAAAATGGTGTGGGGTCCCCCCCCTTTTTTCCTTCTCCAGCCAGATACAACCAGCAGCGGCAGCCTGGCACTACCAGGGTGGGAAGGGACACGGTTATTGGCCCTTCCCAGCCTAATGGTACCAGCCTGCAGCCGCCCCAGAGCCAGACCCTCAATTTAGAAGGTCCGGTCCTGCGGGTACCCGGCTCTTCCCGGCACCCCTGGTGGCGGTGGGTGCCGAGGTAATAGATGTTGGGGTTAGTGCTGGCCTGCCATACCAGCAAGCACTAAGCCCAGTATTAGTAATCAGGGCCGTCTGTAGATAGCCATAATTACTAAAACTGTAGTATTGTAAAAAAAAAAATACACACACACACTCACACACAAAAGTATAAAACATTTTATTGAAATAAACACTCCCCCAGACCCCTGTTTGACCATTTTATTTAAAAAAAAAAAAAAAAAAGCTGGTCCGACGTAGTCCACCGAATCCGACGTAGTCCTCTGCATTCACGACCCTGAAAAATAGAAAACAAACACACAAACACAGACCACTTACCTCTTCCTGCACTGGGATAATACACACAGCAATGTCACTGTACAGGGATAATAAACACAGTGATATCACCGTACAGGGATAATACACACAGTGATGTCACAGTACAGAGATAATAAACACAGCGATGTCACTGTACAGGCATAATAAACACAGCGATGTCACCGTACAGGGATAACAAACACAGCGATGTCACCGTACAAGGATAATACACACAGTGATGTCACCGTATAGGGATAATAAACACAGTGATGTCAAAGTCCAGGGATAATACACACAGTGATGTCACAGTACAGGGAAAATAAACCTCAGATCAACACATTGTGCCCCCATCAGACCTCAGATCAGCGTCTTGTGCCCCCATCAGAGCTCAGGTCAGCGTCTTGTGCCCCCATCAGACCTCAGGTCAGCGTCTTGTGCCCCCATCAGACCTCATTTCAGCGTCTTGTGCCCCCATCAGACCTCAGATCAGCATCTTGTGCCCCCATCAGACCTCAGATCAACACAATGTGCCTCAACACTCTGCACTTACAAGCATGTAACTGAATTTAATGGCAACTGTGTTTCCCTATTGAAAATGTTTATCAGTGTGTGAATAATAATAATATAACATGTAGCGTAAAAACATTAGCCTAGGGTAGGATCCTACCTAAAGAGTCTACCTTGTCGCGGTGGCAGGCTTACTAATCTTTTGGGCAAAAAAAGCAGTTGTGATATGCCGTAAAAAAGAAAGATGTAATGTGCTATGTGGAGGCTGCTGCATATTAAGCAAATCTGTAAAGTTTACCTGAAAGGGGGGGGGGGGGGGCCGCGAAATGTGCCTGTAGGGGGCCCCGAAATTCCTGATGGCAGCCCTGCCCTAGGCCAGTGATTGCTAACCTCCGTCACTCCAGCTGTGGTGAAACTATGACTCCCAGCATGCTCCATTCATTTCTATGGAGTTCTGAGAACAGCCAAGCAAGTGTACATCTTGGGAGTTGTAGTTTTACCACAGCTAGAGCAGAGGTTCTCCTCTGTGCACCTCTTGTTGTCATTCCAGTTAATTAAAGGGATTGTCCCATGAAAAATATTATACAGGTTTCAGACCAGCACCTGGATCAGCATAGTCACTGAGTTATTCAATAAAATGTATCTGTATAGCGCCACCTGCTGTTTGTTTTTTTGTCTTATTTCTTTGACCTGCTCACTGTGAAGGCCGCACATGCTCACTTTCTTCCTTCAACTGCCTCCTGAGCTGTGATAGGGAGAGCTGGACACGCGCCCTGAGCTGCATCAGAAAAGACACTCCACTTGGCTTTCAGCTTGATATAAATCTAGCAGAACAATGAATGGTGAGATCTTTGGATCCATGTGAGGTCCAGGGCTGGTTCTCGCTTTGTTATAAAAAGGTTGTCATTTACTATATGATGTATGATTTTTATTTTTATTTTTTTACCTTAGTCATGGGATAACCCATTTAATGTTCTACCGACCACAGGGACATACAACATTGAACAGTGCTGACATCTGTCTAGACGTGTAGTGATCTGCCGGAGTGATAAACCCAGGTCTCTTAGTTCAGAGATTCTGTCCCTCTCAGTTTGCAACAAGTGATGATAACTGGTGCTTTGATGAGCAAGAGGCATGGCACATTGAAACACCCCCACCTCATGACTAGATCTGATAGTAGGAGCTGTAGCATCAGATTAGATTAAAAACAATTTAGCTGGACTCCTAAAATGCAGTTTATTAGATATACATTAAAATATCCCAAAAGAAACAAAAAATAACTTAGTAAACCTAGGACTAACCCTAGAATACCCTAAGGTAGGCCCTTTGCCCATGGATACCCCCATAAGGTACGGATACCCTGTCCCCGTACTTCACCTATAAACCCTAAAAAAACCCTAAGGCTAGAAAGGGTACATAGGTAAAAAAAAAAATGAAAGGTGATAAAACAACCCCTACGCGTTTCGCCCCGCATGGGGGCTCCTCCTTGTTTCCTTATATATCTCACCCTGAGGAGCCTCACCTTTTTTTTTTTTTTTTTTACCTATGTACCCTTTCTAGCCTTAGGGTTTTTTAGGGTTTATAGGTGAGATACGGGGACAGTGTATCCCTACCTTCTGGGGGTATCCCTGGGCAAAGGGCCTACCTTAGGGTATTCTAGGGTTAGTCCTAGGTTTACTAAGTTATTTTTTGTTTCTTTTGGGATATTTTAATGTATATCTAATAAACTGCATTTTAGGAGTCCAGCTAAATTCTTTTTGATTTGATAAGTATTGTGGTATCTCCAAAATCGGCTTTCATATCGCTTTGGTTTCATCTATGAATTGTTTTAGTTTGTAGCATCAGATTAGCTATAACATAGTAACTTACATTTTTTTGTATTTTGTTCTCCATAGGGATACAGCGTAAATCTGATCACAGCAGATCATGTGACTCCACTTCATGAAGCTTGCCTTGGTGGTCACCCTGAATGTGCCACAATCCTGCTGAAACATGGAGCGAAGGTATTCAGTAATTCCAGGGGCGTAGCTAAAGGCTCATGGGCCCCGATACAAGAGTTCAGCTTGGACCCCCTTCCCTCAGTGCTCTGTGGCCAGGGGCAGGGAAGCACATAGCCCGAGGCAAAAATTGAACCGGCACCCCCCTCCCCATCCCACAGTGGACACTACAGCCATTATTGCTAAGGTACAGTCGCCCACCATAGATTCTACTAAGATAAAGAGAAAAGGGGTTCATAACTCCTATCCTTGCCTAAATCCATACATCACTATCTGGGAGAGAATTGCATACAGTTGGAACTGAGTGTAATTGAGTTTACTGCATCTCCCATTATGCACTTGAGTAAAGAGACTTTTATTCTACCTTTTTGGCTTGGTTTTCTGACTCCTACACCATACGCTAGCCCATCCAGACACTTAAAGGGTTATTCTCATTTTAGACAATGGGGGCATATCGCTAGGATATGTGCCCCAAGGGAAGGAAGGGCGCACACTCCTTTTACTGCATGGCCCTAGGGAGCAATGGTGTGAGGAAAGCCGCTGTGATTGTGACAATCAGAGCCTCTGCCAATCCCATTCTCTGCTCTGGCTTCTCCTGGACTTGTTGCAAAACCAATAATTGAGAAACCTCAAGATATATTCTGTACATGTTTGTACATTGATAGATTGATTCATTGATTGAGCCCTTTTGAGACTTTTTGCTTTTTCTATAAATCTATTAAATCAAAGAAATGTTTACTAGATTTTATTAAACGGTTGCTTTAAATTAATGTGACTTGTGCTTGTTTTTACTTCCAGGTCAATATCCCCAACGTTGACTGGAGAACACCAATATTTAACGCTTGTGTCAGTGGCAGTGTATCCTGTGTGAACTTGCTTTTACAGCATGGCGCCAGTCCACATGCAGCATGTGATGTGGCATCACCAATTCATGAGGCATCTAAGAGAGGTAAACAGCCATGTAATATCATAGATACTTTTTATAGGTCATGTGTAGATGTGCACAAGTATTTCTCTTAATATTCTAAAAATTAGTTTCTGTCTGTCTGTTCTCTATGCACGACCAAACTACTGGACCGACTTTCACCAAATTCGGCACACATGTACATCAGGTGTCCGGGAAGGTTTTAGACCAGGTCTCAGCTCTCTAGGACATACCGTTCCCAATATATTCCCAAAATATGACCTGCATTAGCCAATATTAGCCTGGGAGCTTTGGTTTCAAACCCCAACTGCCATTCTCTGTACAGACACACACAGGGAGGGCAGGTTTCCATAACACAGCCAGGTAATTAGCAGCCAGCTGAGGAGCTCAGTTAACTAACAACTTAGCCATTTCTATTCACTGCTTTAAAGGGGCAGAGCGCTGTGGATGACACTGTTTAAAGGGGTATTGTGGTTACCATAAATATAACTTATGTTTTAGACTAAGACCATTCAGTAGTAATAAAAGATGTTTTCTTCCACTGCTACCCATTGCGTGTCATCATAAATTACCATGGCATCGACCTGTAATTCAGGCCACCCTCAAAAGAAGGACTTAAACCCCCGCCCCAGGTCAGGCTACGCCCCTCCCACTCCGCAGCCAACGGGGATTGAAAAATTGAAGGTAAAAATCAATTTGTCAGCTGCAGGGGTGGGAGGGAGGTGACTTTCTCTCTGCAATGACACACAGAAACATTAAATGAAATAGATTAAATATACCCGTGCAAAGCGATGTTTTCTTCCACTGCTACCCACTGTGTTTCCTCATAAATTACCATGGCATCGACCTGTAATTCAGGCCACCGTCAAAAGGACTTAAAACCCCTGCCCCAGGTCTTGCTAAGTCACGCCCCTGACTCGGTCAGGTCACGCCCCCTCCCACTCCACAGCCAACAGTGATTGAAAAATTGAAGGTAAAAATCAACTTCTGTCAGCTGTATTGACTTTCTTTCTGTAACGACACACAGAAACATTAAATGAAATAGATGAAATATACCCAGGCAAAGCCGGGTCCTTCTATTAGTAATATATATATATTGAAAGAGATGGCTCTCTCAAGAGGGGCAGCAATGACAGATTCCTCATCAGACAGGGTGTTTAAAGTTCATATGGAGCTTTATTTTGGCTCTTCAGCCCCGGCACCAACATAAACAAAGTAAATAAACACCTGCCCATCTGGGCTCTAACTCACATATGTAATTTCTACCTCCCCTATAGTGCAATTCCCATACCTGGTAAGGTCCGGCTTTCCTCAGCCTCGTGGCGCCTCAGTCGTCCTGGCTGAGCCCACACAGAGCCTCTCCTGGCCTCTGTTTCTAAGCTGTCCCCCAGATTCGTGTACAGAGGGTTTGTTTATTCCTCCTTAATTACAGCCCAGATGACCTCAGGAGCGGGGGTTCTTGTGTAGTTACTCAGAGGAGGCACACTACAGAGCTCCTGCTACTAGGAACAATATTTTACCTTTTAGCTGCAAGAAAGACTTGAGAGACCAGACTGCAGAGTGAACAGCAAAATACTGCATTACAAACACTGCTGCAAGGTGAGGGACTATGGCTCATACACCCACCACTAGGCCAGAAAAAGCTAAAGTCTGAACCACACAATGGACACTTATACCCATGAGTACCTGCAATTTCTATTCTATTGCCAGCCAACCTGCCACTATACCACCTCAACTGGTTCCATAAACTTTGAATTTTTTGCTACTGGATGTACCACAAGTTATATTTTGTATTAAGTAAAAAGACTTTTATACATTCAGTTCTGGCCTCATTCTTCAAATAACATTTTCACTGTACTGATCCCCAGTGAGCCATGCTCTGAGAAGGTACATCATGGCATGTCTCATCAAGGCCACTACACCACCCATCCTCTGCACTGGCTCTTCAGGGGCTTGCTGCATACACTGGATTCATGTCATCAGTGTACAAGCTATACTTCAGATGCCTATTTTGCCTATTAAACCATTAAAATAAATAATTGAAGAACACTACAAAAATGAATTATAGGTAATTTAGTTTATAAACTATTCTAAATAAAGTTTTGTATAAGGGATTAATTCCTTTTTAAATATTGACAGTCCTTTCTACTATTCCCCCTTCCCCTTTAAAGAGTCACTTAAGGCCTCTTTCACACCAGCGGCAGCACAGATCCGACAGGTGAAGGGTGCCGCCAGATCTGTGCTGCCGCATGAACACATGTGGGGCCGGAGCAACACACAGACACTTATCTGTTCCAGCAGCTCCCGACCTGACCAGCGACGAGGAGGACGTCGCGCACAAGGGTAAGTTCACCCACAGCGCCACCTGCTGGAGGGAGGGGAAATTGCAGGGAGACGAATCCATCATGAACTCCATTGAAAGTCAATGGAGGACGGATCCGTTTACCATTGTGTCACACCAAACGGATCCGTCCCCATTGACTTGCATTGGGGGTCATCCCAAGACCCGAGAGCAAACTGCAACATGTTGCGCATTGCTCTCTGGTTTGGAGACAGAACGGAATGCTTCTAGGAGCATTCCGCTGTCTTCAGTTTAGTTTTGTCCCCATTGACAATGAATGGGGACAAAACTGAAGCGTTTTATTCCGGTATTTTAGCCCCTATGACGGAGCTCAAGACCGGAATATTAAAACGCAAGTGTGAAAGTAGCCTAAGGCCTCTTTCACACTAGCGGCAGCACGGATCCGGCACCTAAAGGGTGCCGACGGATCCGTACTGCCGCTGATACATGTGTGGAACCGGAGCAGCGGTCCGGCCCCACACATGTTGACATAGACATTGGGACAAGACACAGACAAACATGCATACACACATACACACACAAACACATACATACTTACATACTCCAGCCAGGGACGCCGGCAGCACGTCTTCACGCGCCTCCTGTGCGCAGTGATGACGATTCCCCACAGTGCCCTCTGCTGGGCGCAGTGGGGAAACGTCATACCTGCGCGCAGGAGGCGCGTGAAGACATGCTGCCAGCGTCCCTGGCTGGAGTATGTGAGTATGTATGTGTTTGTGTGTGTGTGTGTGTATGTATGTATGTCTGTCTGTATGTATCTCTGTAGCCGGATCCGGAATGACCCCCCATTGCAAGTCAATGGAGGACAGATCCGGATTACTGGTGTGTCACACCAAACGGATCCGTCCCCATTGACTTGCATTGGGGGTCATTCCGGATCCGTCTTGGTGCAGATGCCTGGACCAGAGAGCAAACCACAGCATGCTGCGGTTTGTTCTCCGGTCTGAAGATGGAACGGAATGCTTTCAGGAGCATTCCGTTGTCTTCAGTTCAGTTTTGTCCCCATTGACAATGAATGGGGACAAAACTGAAGCGTTTTTTTCCGGTATTGAGCTCCTATGACGGAGCTCAATACCGGAATAAAGAAATGCTAGTGTGAAAGTAGCCTTAGTCCTGTAAGACAATTTCAGCAAAACTCTGAGTATGGAAGTACAGTAAATTTAAGACCATTTTTATTCTGTTCACATGATTATCTTTGTCTGAGGCCAGTAGAGTGATAAGAATGTGTGGGTATTCTCAGCTGTGTAGCCAGGATGGAGCCATGAGTATTTTTTGCTCCTGTGACCTTCATGATGCTTTGTCTCCTCCTCTATAATGACTCCTAACCTTGACATTGTGAAACTTTCAAAGGTTTGTACAGTTTGGGAAGAACCTGCAACTCTTGTATAGTTACTACTCTTTCTTCAGAACTATTATATCACTATACCGCTTTGACTAGAAATGTAAAGGTAGAAAGAGAGGACTATAATTGCTGACAGAGATCCTATAAGTTGCCAGGAGACTAAAGTTATATCAAAGCAATGTCTGAGAAGTTTTTCTGTTCAGATGGTATTAGTGTAAAAGTGACTACAGATAATGTACAAGATAATGTTAAATCATCGTTATTTTATCATTATTCATAATTAGGTATTTTAGGGGCTTTCATTAGTAGCAGTGAGCTAGGATGGTGGGCAAGTCTTGGACTTCACATTGTGGCTGTAGGGTGGTGGTGTACTGTGTGGCCAAGAAGCAAGACTACACACATCTGCTGTGATGCATGTGAAGCCAGCCTAAGGAGTCGTGGGGGAAGGGTTTTTGAGCGCATCCAAGTGGACTTGTTTTTTTGGGACAATAGAAATGTGTTTTTTTTTTTTTAAGCCAATTAGTGCATTGTGTAAAGATATGACGGGAGTGGCATACAATGAAAAGTGATTCATGACAAAGTAATTTGTAGGTAATCTAATTTCTTGATGATGTTTGATGAAGCTGCTGAATCAAATTTTTTTTAAAATTTGCTCATCACTACTTATGACTAGTATTAAAAATATACTGTGTCCTTTCATTTTAGGCCACACAGAATGTGTGGAGTCTCTTTCAAAGGCTGGAGTCAGTATACAGCAATACATAAATCACTTAGGTTCACCGCTGTATGTTGCTTGTGAAAACGGGAAGGTGGAGACAGCCAAAAGACTACTTGAGCTGGGTAAGGAAAGGACAACAACTTATCTGTCTTCAGATCACTGTACTGAAGGTTAAGTATCAAGGTAGGGTTATGGCTTTAGTCATGCAACAGTATAGTAGAAGCTCCTATAAAAAAAAGCGCTAGGACACACACTTCATGCTTCTGCAAAGTCTACTTTGCTTCACCAAAGGGGTTATCCCAAGACTACTTAAAAAAAAAATTGGAGATCATATAGCACATGACAATCTTTCTAACAAAGCTAGAACCAGCCCTGTACCTCATATGGATCCAGAGATTTCCCATTCATTGCTCTGCCAGATTTATATCAAGCCAACAGCTCAAGGGGAGTGTCTTTTCTGCTGCAACTCAGGGGGCGTGTCCATGCTCTCCCTATCACAGCTCAGGAGGCAGTTGAAGGCTGAAACTGAGCATGTGCGACCATCTCAGTGAGCAGGACAGATATAGAAAAAGAGGTGGTACCATACATACATACTTTTTTTTTTTTTTTAATAACTCAGTGGCCATGCTAAATTTTTAATTTACATGCAAGAACAAAAGTATTCAGATCCAGGTGCTGGTTTGGAAAATTTAGAATATTTTTCGTGGTACAACCCCTTTAATTGACTCATGTGACAGTCACATCCCATTCATTTCAGAGACATTCTACTTTTCTTTTGCAAGACTTACTAATACTTACCAATACCACCTAAAATCAATCTACACCATTTAATAGCTGGACTGCCTCCTAATAAGAGCTTGTGCATATGGCTATATTTTTCTTCTGTGTGCTTTCCATTTTTTTTCACAGCTAGCACACAGTACAATTGATTTCTGTGGGGCCTTGTACACATATAATTTTTTTTTTTCACGGCTCAATGCCCTTCACCTCATTACAAGTTCTATTCCTGTTGGTCTTGGCAGATGAGAATAGCCCTTTCTATTGATGGAAGTGAGATAAAAAAAGAATGCACATGGAAGGTATTCAATTGTCACAGATCTGTTTTTGCAGTTCAAAAATCATATATGACCTTGTGAAGCCTTATTTGGTGCATCTCACTCCAGCTGACTTCTCATTATGACTGACCTATGAAATGCCAGTCTTAATAAATTCCCCCCACCAGCCACACATGCATTAATTTATTACTGCCAAGCAAAATGTATACAAATGAACCTGAGGGTCCACTCGCCACACCTTTCAGATCCCTTCTCTGTTGGATGCAGGATTGCATGGTGGCCACCATCTCCAAGCCATCCTGAAGGCACAATACCGCATACAGTACTGCGCTATGTGAACAGACCCAAAACCTCACCTTCCCATGTGGTTTCAGATAGCCAATAGATAGCAGATAGGTCTCAGTTTGCAAAAATACTATAGATGTTTGTTTTGGGGTGGTGGTTTTTAGCCACTATTTGTTCCCCCAGATCTTTTAAGAGACAAAAGTCAGGACACTGTATTAAAATGCCACTACAAAAGATGCAATGCTTGTACAGCGTTTTATAAATTGGACAGTTTGTAGCATCTGGCCTGAAAATAGACTTGCTGCCACACTATGTTTTTGTCTGGCATTTGTGTCCCAAAAAATGCATCCAAAAATGTACATGTGCTGAGTTTTTGTAGCCTTAGCGTTTTTGTGGTGTTTTTGGCCATATTTTGTGTTTGAATACTGTTTTTACAGTTACAGAGAGCTGAGCCTCTAGGTGTAACGGCAATGCCCCCGTTGCTCCTAGAGGCTCTCCATATAATAAAACATTATTTTTCTCAGCAATGCGGGCACATATGAACATGGGACCAACACAGATGTCTTCAGCTGCCAAGTGCACATGTGACAGGTCAACCAGTGTCATAGGTACAAATCTGCTGACAGATGCCTTTTAATATTCTTCTTGCAATTGAACAAAGAAAATTTAAATTCACCCTCCTGCATAGTCACTACACCCACAATAGGCTGGGACTTTTGCTGAAAAAGATTAGCAAGTGACATAAACTGACTACAGGGACTTTAGGAAACACCCACTGAGCTCTGAACTTGAAGGTTGAAGTCACAGCAGTCAAGAATAAAAATTCCAAAAACTTATAAATATATGCTTTGAAGTATTCATTTATTAATCCATTTTGATTCCAGTATTTGATTTTTTTTTTTTTTTAATTTTTTTCCTTAGGGGCAAGTGCAAATGTTGGTAAAGAGTTGGACTCCCCGTTACATGTTGCTGCAAAAAATGGCAACTCAGAACTGGCAAACCTCCTCATTGACTATGGTGGAAACACGCAATCTAAAAATGCAGATGGGAAACGGCCTTCAGAAGTTGTCCCGCTCCACAGTACTTTGCACCAACTCTTTGTAAAAAGAGAAGGTAGAAATGAATCCTTTACAAGCAGTGTATAGTTTGATATTAGATAGCATATCACATCTAGGTAAATGGAGATATGCTTCTACAGGATTTTGTATATTGGGTTAATTGAATTGCACTTCTTTGTACACTGTGTAGATACTTGAAGGTCATTAAAATGGTGAAACCACTGTAGTTTAGACATAATTCAGTGATTGTTGTAAGCGTGTTCCTTCTCCTCCTGATATCATGCTTGATGGAAAATAAATGGGCACATTTTCTATACTATTCTGCTTCTGCTGTCAAATGGATTACAGCCCATGGGCCATTCTAGGACCAGGATTAGTTGTCCTTCACCATACACAGATCCTTCTCAAGACATATTGTATAAAACAAGTTCCTTGAAAATCATTGAATTTTGCTGAGCCTGCATTTGTAGTCGAAACAGGAACCCACAGTTGCCGACTCACATTGTCCTTCTGCTTGATTTGGTGTTGGTGGACTGAATACCAACAGAACCCAGAATATGAGATATCTAGATCTTGTGAACCTAGGGTTTCTACTTGGTGGATTCACCTTCCTTCTATTATGTGCATAGACTTGAGATAATATTTTTATTTTTTTTAAATTCCCAGAAGGGCTTTCCATAAGGATTTATCTGGAATTTTAAGAAAAATGCCTAAGAGCAGAAATTAGTGTGAACAAAAAAATTCCCAATCCCTGCAGCGCTGTCACTACTGGTCCTGCATTGATACCGTCACATACAGTATTCTTATGAATGCTGGAGCCAATCATTGGCCTCCACGGTGATGCTTGCATGTATGGCATGTGAGGACTGTGACTGACTAACTACAGCGCCACGTGAATGATGTGTGCGATGTCCCCAATGCAGGACTGGTGGCACCACTGGATTGGTGGTGGCTATAGAGCACTTAAAGGCTATGTACACCTTTTGGAGTCAATTTTGTTTGATTGCGTTTAACTTATTTTTGGCTAAAAATCATATTTTCAATTGGTCTTTATTAAAAATATTGAGCTGTTCAGTCACAAAGGGTTAACTGTTTGTCTAGCTGGGTGACTGGTACTTTCACTTTGTGCCGGTCATCTAATTACCCTTATCTGTAAACTACAGAGAGATCATAAACACTTATTTAAGCCACATTCTTATCAGTGAGGTAAGGATTGAGCTTTAATGAGTGTTTATGATGTGAGAGAGAAGAGATAAGCTGTCCGTCTGCTTCTCAGATGATGAAATTGAGGAAAAATCCACAGGCAGCTAGTACAGCTTCATTTATCAAACTGGTGTAATGTAGAACTGACTTATTTGCCCATAGCTGCCAATCAGATTCCAGCTTTCATTTTGGACCGCACCTTTGGAGGAACCTGGTTGCTATGGGCAACTAAGCCAGTTGTACTTTACACCAGTTTGAACCCCTTGGTCTTTATCCATACATGGTGCAAAGTCCGCACATAATTTCAAGCATGAGTCAAATGAATAGATGGACGTTATGGTTACTGCTACAGTTCTTAATCCTGGGATTGCCAGCTAACCACAGCAATTTATCATGATTTCTGCAATCTGTACTTCTTAGGATACAACTGGCCACAATCATGCGTGAAGGGTGTCTTTACCCTGTTTTCCCTCCACTACAGCAAGGCCTGTAATTGACGCTAATTGCCTTGCTGATGCACTGTGCTTTTTAAATTTTTGTTTTCTTCTCTATCCTCCTGTAGAAGTGGCAGAGGACACACAGGGGACTGTTCTCCGGGGGTTGGGTTGGGGGGCTCCAGAGAAGGCTAGGCCAGAATGATTAACTCTGACTCATGCTGGTACATGCTGAATGTGTGTTACTTACAAGCATAGAATTGCAGCTACTTCACTCCCTGACAACCAGGTTCACAATACTGAAATATGTCTATTTCAGCTGGATATCAGACATCTTATACAGTGTATAATTAAACTCTTAGCACCCACTAGCTTGATGGACCCTTTATGGTTATCATATAAATGCATTTCTGTAAAGTTTAAAGGACTTGTCTGATGGGTAACTTTTTCTTAGAAAACAGTCAGAATGTTAAAAAAACAAACAAACCAAAAACAACAAAAAGCAATGCTGACCTCACCCATTCCATTCCACTGCTGTTCTGATGCTAACCACTTCCTGGTGCTTCTACACATGAAGGAATTACTTACTCAGCCAATCAGTGTGCACAGTGTTGATTTCTTGTGTGTAGAATCCCCAGAAAGTGGTTAGTGGCAATGGCGGGGGATCAGTGAAAGTCGACATTGCTTGTTTTTTTCCCTCTGACCCTTTTCTAAGTATATTTTATCCATCGGACAACTCCATTCTGGCCCGTTGCTGTGATTGGACACTGCTGTACACCCCTAGTATTCTTGTTTTGTTTTTTTTTCTTTAATGTTGCCCTTTGAGTTCATATGTTAACATTTATGGAATTCTTTTCCCAGGGCCGCTGACTTTGAAGCAGATATGCCGCCTCTGTATTAGGAAGTGCTTTGGACAAAAACAACATGGTAGAATTTGTCAGCTTTTGCTCCCAGACACTGTAAAGCAGTATCTCCTACACCAGTAGTTTGTACATACAGTCCATTGTTTTACTGTTGTACTGACTATGAAAATTGTAATGAAAAATGACGTCCTGATTTGACTTGAACAATTTATTTGTAGACCTGCTGTGTATTAAATGCACACTATGAAAACCACGTGATGCCATTGTGTCTGATTTGTATTCTTTACGCTTATCCTTTATTGTGCTTCATGTATGAATACTGTCTCAGAGGAAATGTGTCCTTGTCTACCTTGAAATATATATTGTATATCAGCTAGTTATGCGGTAGATACTATGGGGAGATTTATTTCCTTGTGCCACTTTTTTGTGGCATAAAGTCACAAACACTGCGACTTTTGTCACGCTACCCTGGCCACTTTCTGAAAAGGGGTCAGGGAGTGGGTGGGGCCAGCGGACCCATCACATTTCTCTTCAAATGATGACAGAATTGTATGGTAGCTCTGAGCTGCCAAAAAGTTCCTTCTAGAGTATTGTCCGGAAGCAGGAGATTTCGAAGACTGGTGTAAAATTCCAGTCTGTGATAAATCTCCCCATTAATTTCTCATGATGTTTATTCAGTAAAAAATACAGTTTTCAATATTTTGTGAATTCTACTCCAAAATCTTTCATTTGAGTATAACCATCTCCAGTGTTGGACTGGAGTGTATTAGACCCACCAGTAAAATTCATTATGGCAGCCCAGTGTTACATAGAAATATTACCTGCTCACACAGAGGTAGCAGGAAGACAATAGAAGATGACTGATTATGGGGGTCCCTGCAGTGACTTGCAGTGCAGTGAGGTCCCTGGGGAAAGACCATACAAGCTAGCCTGAGTCTACCTAGAAGTCATCTCACCCACCTGCTGCACCTATAATAATAAACTGGGTACTTTGCTATAAATGTGAAACAATTGTTGGAACCCTTCCATTAAAGAAAGAAAACCCCTAAATGGTCAGCTTGAAACTGACAAATGTAATAATAAATAAAATAAAAAAGTGAAAATCGGCTGATGAAAATCAGACATTGCTTTTGAATTGTGGTTCAACAGAATATTTTTTTTTAAAACAAACTAATGAATCTGGCCTGGACAAAAATGATGGTAACCTTAGAAAAGATTGAAAAGAAGTTGACCAAATGGACATTTTGAAGGTGTGTCCTGTAATTGCATCACAGGTGTCTTCAAACTTGTAATCAGTCTGTGTGCCTATTTAAAAAGTGAAATATAGTCACTGTGCTGTCTGGTGTCATGGTGGGTACCACACTGAACATAGACCAAGGAGAACTAAGAGTTTTTTTCAGGAGATTAGAAAGAAAATTATAGACAAACATGTTAAAGTTTAAAGGCTATAAGACCATCTTCAAAAGGTTTGTTCCTGTTACTACAGATTACTAATTATAAGTATAACTAACAGTTACTACTAATTCAGTAGTTTTAAGGTCTAAGGGACTGTAGCCAATCTCCCTGGATGTGTCCACATTGGGAAAATTGATGACAAATTGAAGAGATGGATAATGAGAATGGTAACCAAACAGCCAAGAACAACTTCCAAATAGATTAGAGGTCAAGGTATATCCGTGACAGATTGCACCATCCGTCATGGTCTTGGCCAAAGTTGACTTAAAGTAGCACTCCGGGGGGCACAGCGGCGGAAAGAATGGGTATCTTTTGAAAGAAAAAAAAAAGTTTGTATCTATAGGGGCCACACTAATTGGTAAGCATACCAGTATGTAATAAATTAACCTATGAAAGATCCTCTTTAAAGGGGTTCTCCAGGATTTAAAAAATAAAAATACTTAGATATTACTTTATTATAACTATATATTTTATACCTACTGAAAACCCCAATGGTCAGTCAGGTTCCTATTCTTAAAGCGTCACGGTACAGATGTATTAATTCCTGCTATGCAGGGCCAACATACCCTGAAGCATTGTTATGTAAGAGAAATATTGAAATACTATCTAGAGCCATGACTAGTTTATTGAGGGATTGACTAAGTGGAGATTTAAGAGTAACTGGATTTAAAGCAACAGCAACTTAAAGTAACAGCCTTAAAAGGAGTTCTTGCAACATCAATATCTACTGCCTATTGAAGACAATTGTAATTTCCACCATATTATCTCATATTATCTTCAGTAAGGGAACAGAGGGGAGGTAACAAGTTGGGGGGAATGCATGAAGCTATTAAAACAGGCATGTCATGATTGTTGAAAGGTCCTCTTTAAGCGAACATGTTCGGCCGAACATGGTGGCGCTCGTGACCACACGGTGTTCGGTGTCAGGATTGTTGAATTCCTGGAGAACCCCTTTGAGTTAAGGGTGCTATTTTTGTCCAGGTCAGTTTAGTTTGTTTTATAAATTTATTTTCATGTCTGATTTTCAGTAAATTTGATTTGTTATTACTAGTGTTAAAGAGGACCTTTCACCCCTTTCACCAATCCTGACATGCCTGTTTTAATAGCTTCATGCATTCCCCATGTGATAACAATTCTGGAACATCTATTCTTATGTCTGTATGTTGTGCCATTTCTTTATTATTTGCACTAGAAGTTATGAATTAATTGCTATTTGTCTTCAGTAAGGGAACAGAGGGGAGGTAACAAGTTGGGGGGAATGCATGAAGCTATTAAACAGGCATGTCAGGATTGTTGAAAGGTCCTCTTTAAGCGAACATGTTCGGCCAAATATGGTGGCGCTTGTGACCACACGGTGTTCGGTCAAACACCGTGTGGGCTCGAGCGCCATGCTCGAGTCCCCTCCCCGCACGCTAATTAGCCAATTAGCATGAGGGGAGGTACTGGCATTCACTGTAATGCCAAAGCCATCTTGGCGACTGGCATTACAGTGATTGGCTGGCCGGGAACGCGTCATCGGGCATGTGACATGTGACCGGCTCAGACCGAGTCAGGGAGAGCTGCCGCAAGGAGGAACAGATAGTGTAGGGAGAGAAGAACGCTAGGCAGGGATAGTATTTCTTTTGAAAAGACCCAAAAGCCCTTTTAAGGGCTATTATATCTTGCTGCTATATATATATATATATATATTACAATAAAATTGCGCAAGGTGGCCTGACATAATGCCACCTGCGCAGCTGGTGCATGGTATATTACTCTCTCTATACCATATACCTGACATCCTTTGCTATTTTGTCTGCTGTTAATTAAGTCCGCAGTACCTCTTTTGCGTCTGCTGTATAACATTTGCGCAAGGAGGCACATATAGTGTAGGGATAGGATTTGGCTAGGCAGGGCTAGTTGTTCTGTTCAAAAGACACAAGTCCATTATTATATCTGGCTGCAATTTTTTTTTTTTTAGGGCAAAAAGAACGCAAGTGTGCCTGACGCTAACACCACGTGCACAGCGTGTACATTAGAACCTTTCTGTAGTCTATATACCTGACATCCGTAGCTATTTTTTTCTACCGTTAATTAAGGCCACAGTACCTCTTTTGCGTCTGCTGTATAACATTTGCGCAAGGAGGCACATATAGTGTAGGGATAGGATTTGGCTAGGAAGGGCTGGTTGTTCTGTTCAAACGACACAAAAGTCCTGTCACGCGAGGTCGGCGTCGTGCTCCCTCTGCACGACGTCGCCGGACCTCTCCGCCCCCTAGAGACGAGCAATAGGGAATTGAAGTGCTGGTCTTGTCAGCCAGCACTTCATGAGTTAATTCTCTGTTTGGGTTTAGCCATGTGGTGCTGATCACACCACATGGCTACTTTACATATTGTTTGGACAGCTTGCTCCGCCTCAGGTCATGTGATGCTGGCCACATCACATGATCCTGGGCGGGCTATTTAAAGATGGCAACTGCCTCACTCAGATGCCTATGATTAGTCTTCTGAGATCAGTGCTGTGTGTTGGACCTTGCTGTTGGATTATTGGTGTATTGGATTTTGGCTTTGGACTTAGACTACGCTTTTGTGATTCCCCTCGGTATTTGACGTGACCTCCTGTTCTTGACTTGGCTTGCTGACGATTCTGCTGTTGTGTTTGTTTCTGTCTGTGTTCGTCTTTCCCTGTGTTCCCTTCCCTTCCCTGTGCACGTACTCAGCATAGGGACTGTCTCCAAGTTACGGTTTTGTCGCCTAGGGCATCTACTGTAAGTAGGCAGGGAAAGAGGTGGGGTTCAGACAGGGCACACTATCCCTTGTTTCCCTGTCGTGACAGAATCACAGGCCATACCTAATGGAGCCGTTGCGAGTACTCACGGACCAGATGAGTAACATGGCTCAGATGATCCAGGATTTGGCCGGGAGACTCCAACATCAGGAGCAGCTGCGGACTGCACCCGCAGTCGTTCCCTCCATGCCAAACCCCAATATTGAACCCCATGTAAAATTGCCCGATCGGTTTTCTGGGGACCGAAGGACTTTCCGTTCCTTTAAGGAAAGTTGTAAATTATATTTCCGTTTACGCTCACACTCCTCGGGTTCTGAGCAGCAGCGGGTAGGAATAATTATTTCCTTGCTGCAAGGTGATCCGCAGGAGTGGGCTTTCTCATTGCCACCTGACTCCCCTTGTCTATTGTCTGTGGAGGCTTTTTTCCGGGCCCTAGGTCTTTTATATGAAGAACCTGACTTGGCCGCTGTAGCTGAAACTCAGCTCAGAGACATTCGGCAGGGTAACCGTCCAGTTGAGGATTACTGTGCTGAGTTCAGAAAATGGTGTGTGTCCTCTAAATGGAATGACCCTGCTTTGAGAAGCCAGTTTAGGGTGGGACTGTCTGACCATCTGAAGGATTTACTAGTTAGTTATCCTACTCCTGACACCTTAGAGGCGACTATGACCTTAACTAATCTTATGCCATGCGCCTTCTTCTCCCGCAAGTTCTCTCCTGCCGAGAGGAATTATGATATTGGGAATAGGGAGTTACTTGCAATCAAGTGGGCATTTGAGGAATGGCGTCATTTTTTAGAAGGGGCATTTCACCGCATTACGGTCCTCACCGATCATAAGAATTTAATGTTTCTAGAATCGGCTAAGCGATTGAATCCTAGACAGGCGAGGTGGGCTTTGTTCTTTACTCGTTTTGATTTTTGTGTTACCTTCAGACCCGGGAGCAAGAACGTTAAGGCCGATGCCTTATCCCGAAGTTTCCAGGCGTATCAGCCTCCTGACGTCCCTCCTGAGCCCATCCTGCCAGCTGATATCATCGTGGTCGCTACCTCATCTGACCTCGCTTCTGAAATCTCGGCAGGACAACATCTTGCTCCCATTGGTACCCCCAATGACAAATTGTTTGTGCCGGCTCATTTGCGGTTGCGACTGCTGGGTGAGTGCCATAATTCTGTTTTGTGTGGACATCCTGGCATCAATGCCACCAAGGAGTTGGTCTCTAGGCAGTATTGGTGGCCGTCAATCTCCAGAGATGTTCAGGCTTTTGTAACTGCGTGTAACACTTGTGCCAGGTCCAAGAATTCCAAGACACGACCTATGGGTGAGTTACATCCTTTACCCATACCTAGTAGACCTTGGTCACATCTGTCCATGGACTTTATCACGGACTTGCCGTGCTCTGAGGGTAAAACCGTGATATTTGTGGTGGTTGACAGATTCAGCAAAATGTGTCATTTTATTCCTTTGTGTAAATTACCCTCTGCGAAGGTCTTGGCGTCCGTGTTCATTGATAATATTGTCAAACTACATGGTGTTCCTGAGAATATCGTTTCTGATAGGGGAGTACAGTTTGTGTCTAGGTTCTGGAGGGCGTTCTGTAATAAGATTGGTATCTCTTTGTCCTTTTCATCAGCCTTTCATCCGGAGACCAATGGTCAGACTGAACGTCTTAACCAATCCGTTGAGCAATATCTTAGATGTTATGTTTCTGATAACCAACATGTGTGGGCCAGATTCCTGTCTCTGGCTGAATTTGCAATTAATAATCGTGTTAATTCATCCTCTGGGATGTCGCCGTTTTTCTGCAATATGGGTTTTCATCCACGCTTTAGCTCCTTTTCCCCATCTGCGTCGGTTGTCCCAGATGTCAATGATTTTTCTCAAGAACTGTGCACAGTTTGGGCACAGGTTCAGTCGAACCTGGAAAAGGCCCAAGGAGTTCAAAAAGCTAAGGCTGATAGAAAACGTTCTAAGGGTGTGAATTTTAAGGTTGGGGATAAGGTATGGTTATCGACTAAAAATCTCAACATGAGGGTACCATCCTACAAGTTTGCACCTCGCTTCATTGGTCCTTACAGGATCACCAAGGTGATCAATCCGGTTTCATTTAGGTTATGTTTACCCGACTCCCTTCGTGTTCATAATGTTTTTCATGTGTCTTTGCTCAAACGTTATGTTGCTCCCGTTGGTCCTGAGGAACAGTCTCCGCCTCCGGTTGAAGTAGCAGGACAAATGGAGCATGAGATTGCCAGAATTGTGGATGTGAGAAGGGTCCGGAATTCCTTCCAGTACCTCGTACATTGGAAGGGGTTCG